>JAJOZX010005610.1:5000-12500 GCA_023014485.1 Bathynomus jamesi
AAAAGAGCTGGCAGAGTGGGTGCGCACAATATCGAGGGCCTCCGTTATGGCGAAAAGTTCCGCCGAAAAAACGGAGGCCTCGCGGGGCAGGCCGACGCTCCGGGAGAGCGGCTGGGACAGAATCACCGCTGAGGAGGCCACACCAGCTTCCGAGCGGGAACCATCCGTGTAAATGGCGATTGCGTCCGGGTGTTGGGTTGCGTGTTCGCGGAAAAGTGACCTGTATATCATGGCGCTCGTGGTAGTCTTCGGTAGGAAACACAGATCTTTGCAGAACTTGATAGGGGTTAGGATCCAGGGGGTGATGCTAAATGAAATGGGGATAACTGAGGGGGCGGGCATGTTGAAAAGATCAAGGAAAGAGCGGACCGCTTCAGTGAAGTGCCAGCTCCGTCCCTGAGGTGGTAGTTCTAAAACCGCCGTGCCCAGAAGCGAAGAAGGTAGCCTCTGTGCACGGAGGTATGTCCGCATGAGTAGTAGACCCCGTCGGAGGGCGAGAGGGAGATGATCACATTCCACATAGAGGCTGGAGGCTGGGGAGGAGCGGAAAGCACCGGTGGCGAGGCGGAGGCCTCTATTAAGTACTGGGTCCAGGATACGGAGGCGGGCGTTGGAGGCTGAACCATAAACTGCGCTACCATAGTCCAGCTTCGACTGTACTATGGAAGTATAAAGGCGAAGAAGAGAGCGTCGATCTGCACCCCATGTGGTGTGAGAGAGGTGATCCAGGAGAGCGAGGGGGCGTCGAAGGGATTGCTTTAAGTGCTTGAGATGGGGAACCCAATTGAGCCGTCGGTCTAGGGTCATGCCCAGAAAACGCGTGGAGGGTACCACCTCAAGAGGACTGCCATATAATGTAACAGAGGGTAGAGGAAGGGTTGTGGGTCTTCTTCTACTGAAGACCATACACTTGGACTTAGGGATGGAGAGGCGGAAACCCACCGACGTCGCCCACCTCTCCACCCGGTAGATGGCGAGCTGCATTTGCCGCTGAACGACAGACGGTTCTCGCCCTGCGAAGTAGATTGCAAGGTCATCCGCGTAGATGGAAGAGCGGATTGTAGGTGGAAGGCATTGTGAGACCGTGTTCATCACGACAGAGAAGCAGAGAACACTGAGGATGCTTCCCTGTGGGACCCCGTCCTCCTGCACAAAGGTGTCAGAGAGGACTGAGCCCACCCGGACTTTAAAGGTCCGAGAAGTAAGGAAGCCCCTGATGAAGGTAGGCATGGCTCCGACAAGGCCCAGATGTCGGAGCTGACCGAGGATCATTGCTCGACGGGTGGTGTCATAGGCCTTCTGGATGTCGAAGAAAACTGACAGTACGAACTGTCTATTGTCGAAGGCATCCTGTATGTCTCGGCTGAGAAGCAGGAGGGGATCAGTGGTGGAGCGGAATTGTCTAAAGCCGGACTGGGTAGACGGGAAGGAATTGGTACGTTCAAGGACGAACGATAATCGCGTAGCGGCCATTTTTTCGAGGATCTTGCAGGCACAACATGTCAGGGCGATTGGTCTGTAGTTTGTGGGGTCCAGGGGATCTTTGCCGGGCTTGGGGATAGGGATGACGTGGGCCTCCTTCCACCTAAAGGGGAAGGCACCCTCTATCCATATGCGATTGTATAAGTCTAGCAGGAAAATTTGTAAGGTAGAGTGGAGGTGTTGGATCATGCCGTACGGAATACCGTCCGGGCCGGGGCAAGGGGATCGCCGAGAGGCCAGTGCCGTCTGTAGTTCACGCATGGTAAACAATCGGTTGTAGGTGCTGTCTATGGACGGTGGGGAGGGGCTATCGTCAGGGGCGGGTACGGGATTGGCTGCAGAGGAAGAAACGGCGGCGAAGGTAGAAGCAAGGTGGTCTGCCACCGACTTGGGCTCACATAGGAGTCCGTTGTTTGTCCGGAGGACCGGGGGTCGGGAGGGGACATGTCGCCTCTCGACGCCCCGCACCTTCTTCCAGATGGTAGCCGAAGGTGTGTTGACGGTAATGCCGGACACAAAGGCACGCCAAGAGGCTCGGCGCGCTGTCTTCATTGTGCGGCGGGCGATGGCCCTGACCCGCTGCATTTCCGTGCGATGGATGGGGAGTCGCGTCCGGTAAAAGCGCCGAGTTGCCTTCTTCTTGGCGCGCACGGCCTCCGCGCACTCCGGGTCCACCAAGGAACCCGTCGGGCGCGGGGGTAGGCGGAGGATTGTGGTACGCTTGTGCTTGCGGCCGTTAGAACGACGGACTCGAAGTATGCGACGCACCCGTCGATGGATGGGAAGTGGGCAGTTGTAAGTGTGGTATAGGTGTTGTCGCGGAAGCGGGCCCAATTCGCGTGGGTGGTAACCCACCTTACCGGTACCCGTACGGTCTGGTCGGGTCGATTGAGGGTGAGTAGAATGGGGAGATGGTCACTGCCATAGTCCTCTTGGAGGACTTGCCACGTGAAGTCTAGGAGGGCATCAGTTGATACGAGGGACAGGTCTATACAGGATGGAGTGCAGGTGGTGGCATGGTAGAATGTTGGAGAGCCATCGTTGAGGCACTCGAAGGAGAGCTCGGTCATGACGGATATCAGGGTTGGGGCCATATAGGTGGTGTGTGTGTCGCCCCACAAGGGGTGACGACTATTGAAATCGCCCAGTAGTAGGAAGGGCCTGGGGAGTTGTTCCACGACTTCCACCAGGTCGTCGCGGGAGACTTGAGCGTGGGGGGGAAGGTAGATTGAACAAATGGTGTACTGTCTATCCAGGGAGAGCCGGACGGCAGTCACCTGTAGCGGGGACCGGATGGAGAGATTGTAGAAGGGGACTGCGTGGTGGACGAGGATGGCAGCTCCCCTTCGAGTGCAGGTAGGAGGCGGGGTGGCGACGCAGAAATAACCAGTGGGGCAGGGCATGGACCTGGTCCCCAGGATTAGCTCCTGGAGACAGACACACACCGGACGGGAAGTGGCAATCAAGGAGTTAAGGCCTTCATTGTTTGCATAGATTCCTCGACAGTTCCAGTGGACTATCGTGGTTTTCGGGGGATCCATTAGTTGATGAAGGGGGATGGGTAAAGGTATAGGCGCTAGGAGTTGGAGTGTGAAGGGGGATCTGGAGTTCGCGAAACTGAAGGCTGGGTCGGGAGCATGGCTGGCTATCTACCGTTCACCAGGGAAGGAATCGGTCGGCCTGTCGAACCCTGCGGAGGTTGCGGGGTCGAGTCGGCCGAGCGAGACCGGAGGCGTGGATCACGGCAGGCAGAGGAACATCGTGGGCTGAGCGGGTCGGAAGTGCCTTGTCGGGCTTCTATGGTCGGGCCAGGGGGGGGCAGGTTAACCCTAAAAGGGGCGCTACCCCGCCTGTCCGGGGTCTCACGGCGGACCCTAGGTGGTGACAGGGGGTACCAAAAAGACCGGGCGGGTGGGAGGGCGTACTCAGGGTAGCTGATAAGGGGGGGGTCGGGGATGTTGGGGGGGTAGGTACGATGGGGGTGGAAGGAGGTGAACCAGAGTGGTCTCGTGGAGGGGTGGAGAAAATGGCACCAGAAGGCAAGGGCAGATCCAGGAGACTCATGGGCGTGGGCGCAGCCGAGCTTCCCTCGGTCACACCGTGCAGCCGCGCCAGAGCCGCATCCACTGGATCCACTGGGCTGGGTCTCGTCGTACAGGGCGGGTCGTGGATTTCGGCCACTATTGTCAGAGTCTGTGGGGGTAGAACGGTGGGACTCCTACGATGGGGAGAGATGGACATAGTGGGCGTGGTGGGCGGTGTAAGGGTCCGAGCCGTCTTCTTGGTCTTAGGGGAAGAGGGAGAGAGACGTTGGGAGGCCGGAGGGTCTGGTGACACGCTCCGGCGTCTCCGCCTCGACGGCTTGCTCCGGGCGGCAGGTTCGGGCGTGTACAGGGAGTACTGGGAAGGCAGGGTTTGAGGTGGCTGGGACCTGGAAACCCTGGTCCCAGACTCCTGGGGGATTCGTGGCAGGTGAGGTGAGGGAAGAAGAGGAACGGTGGGGGGACAGGGGACCGTCGGGTCCTGCGAGGATTTGCTATGTGGGGAACAGGAAGCAGTGGCTGGGGGGGGTTTCGACGGCAGGCCAGGGCGGCGTGCCGAGATGATAGAGCCGAGAGCAGCGGCATAGGACACCCCCGGCCTCACCTCCCGACTCCGCACCCTGTCGCGTGCCTCACGGGGGCTAAGGAAGTCCGTCACCTGTAGGCATCGGACCTCCTTCTCGAACCTGAAGAAAAGGCATTCTCGGGATGAAGAGGGATGTGCGCCTTCACAGTTCGAGCATTTGGGTGTGTTGGGGCACCTGTCCGGGTGGGCGAGTCGTCCACAGTGGACACACAATGGATGCGGCTGTCGACAAGCGGAGCTGACGTGTCCGAATTTATTGCATTTGAAGCAACGGGTCGGGTCTGGGACGTATGGGCGGATAGAAAACTCGCATGAGGCGCGGTCTCCCATACCCCATACAATACGGTCAGGGGGGATTAGTGAGTTAAAAGTAAGGAGCAGACGTGGGGTGGGGGAGGGGGTGCCTCCCTGTCGGGATGTGAAACGATAGATCTTAATAACTCCTTGGGGTGCGAGATCCTCCAGGAGCTCGTTCTCTGCGACCGACAGTAGGCGGGTGGCGTAAATAGTGCCCTGACTCTGGTTCAGGCGAGGGTGTGGGGAAACGGACACCGAGCATCCAAGGACCTCAGTGATGGAGAGTAGGGCTTTCGTCTCTGCGGCTGAGCGTGATTTTACGAGGAGGGAGCCATCCCTCTGTGGGCGTACGTCATAGCGGCTGGAGTTGCTGTGGGTTCGGATCGCCTGGAACGTCCGTTCAGAGTTGTTCGGGAGGGACCCAGATGTAGGCCGAATCACCAGGAATTTGTGGATACTTGGAAGGGAGAGGGAGGCTGTAGAGTCGAAATGTACTGGAATATTCAACGGTCGGTAGGACGGCCGTGAATGCCGGCTCCCCCGTCCGCCGCGAGGCTCTCTCCGCGGGGAGGTGGGCTGGCGGCGGGTGAGGGGGGCATATGGGGGAGCAAGAAGCCGGGTTGTGGGGGCAAGTCCTCGGTGGAACTTGACTTGCCCGAAGGTGGCTGAAGTGGGCTGGGGCGAGGCCCCTGCTCTAGAGAGTGTAGGTCCAAGGGCGTAATCGAGGGACGGACTGGGGTCGGCAACGGAAAAGGAGAGTGCAAGCGTTCCGCTTCCACAGGGGGGTCAACCCCATTAGGTTGCGGTCTTCCAGTGGTAAAGGACTCGAGGGCCTGGTTGCCCACCACCCGAGTGTTGAGAGAAAGAGTAGTCCGGGAATGAGAAGCAGTAGTCGTAAGCCGGGGGGAGAAGTGTCCATAGCTAAACAAAAAAGAACTTCATCCCCCGCGCGCATCCAGCCACCACCGACTCCAACAAGGGAAAGGCGAAGTGTGGGCACACTTGGTCCCACCGCCGATGGATGTCACGCAGGGGGAGATACACCCGCACCCAGTCCCTGTGCCTGAAAGGCGGCCACTCTCATCCAACGCGCGGTGAAAAGTGGCAGGGACAGGGTTTGGGTTTGGTTGGAAAGCGACAAGGGTGCAGGGCAACCACCTCCCACACCCAAGGGCCAAGGAAAGGGTCAAAATCAAGGTCCAAAGAACAACGCGCAAAAAAAAAAAAAAAAAAAACAGGGAGAAGCCAGAAAGAATGGGTTAAAGGAGAAAAAGAAGCAGGAGATCAGCCGGGTCCCCAAACGGGCCCAATGGTCCACGAGGGCAGAGAAAGCCCTTACACCGAAGAAAGGTGTATTCCCACATTCGCCACAGAGGGACGCGCCCTATAGCTCCGGACAAAGCAAAGGGATATATATATATATATATATACGGTACAATAAACGGAGAAACGAAATTAAAGGATTGTGGAAGGGGGCACACAAACTTATAAGGAAAAACTATCGATTTTTAGCACAAGATTAAGATTTGTTTCCAAACAATGTTATAGATTAAAAAAAAAATAAAAAAATATATACTGTATATACAAATTTATACTGGAAATCTGCCCAAGTTTTAGCGCACTGCTCTTTTTGTATATAAAAATTGAACAATTATCGATTTTTAGCACAAGATTAAAAGATGTTTCCAAACAATGTTATAGATAAAAAAAAAAATATATATATATATATATATACAAATTTATATTGGAAATGTGCCCGGGTTTTAGCACTCTGCTCTTTTTTTTTTTTTTTTTTTTATATAAAAATTGAAAAAATAAAAGTTATTAGGGTGGCATACAAATTATACCAAAGATTTAGCGTTCTACCTTTCTTATCTAAATCTGTTCTGAAGGAATTCAAAACAACAGGATCGAGTTGAAAAAGACCTTTGCTTATGTTGAAGTTATTTGTTAGTTGGATAATGGCAGACTCAAGAATATTTCTATTAACAATGTTGCTAGAGTGGAATAAAACAAGCATTATTCCAATCAATACAGTGGGATAACTCTGACAAATGGACAAAAAGGGCACTGAACAATTGTCCTGTTCTAACGGAATATTGATGCTGTTTTATACGTGTGTGCAAATCCTTTCCCATCTGACCTATGTAAAAGGAATCACATGTTTACAACCAATTTTATAGATAATGCCTGAATTATTGGTAGGGCTATTTTTTACTGATATTTTTCACAATATTGTTATATGAAAAATACTACATTAATATCCAAAAGTTTAAATACATTAGCAATGCCTAAAAAGCCCGGGAAAAATGGAAGTACTAAAATATTTTTTGACAAAGTACGAGTGTTATTATTGACGCGATAGAAAGTTCGTTTTGCCTTGTTGAGACAAGATTCCATAAACGCAGATGGATAGCACAGATCACTTCCAATACCGTTGATTTTTTCTAATTCGGCATCGATGTATTCCGGACTGGCAATCCTAAGGGCGCGGAGAAACATTGAAGAAAAAATGGCCTTCTTAGTGGGGTATCATGTCCCGAATAAAAGTGTACGTAGGACAAATTGTTTGTTTTTTCCGAGATACTAAACTTAAAACCTGGGCTTTCCCTATGTACACACACATCCAAAAATGGGATTGAATTGTCTTGTTCCACTTCTAAAGTAAACTTAATAGAGGGGACTTGATCATTTAACTGAAGGAGGAAGTTATCCATGTCACGATTCATAGGCCAGATACACAAAATATCGTCGACGTACCGCAACCAAGGGATGCCAGCCCCCAGGATTCTCGGAATGTAAGTAACTTCGGAAAACTCCATATAAATATTGGAGAGGAGGGCCGACAAGGGGTTGCCCACGGCCATCCCAAAAACTTGTTGATAATACTCATTATTGAAAGTGAATTTACAGTCTTTGATGCAAAGCTTAATAAGTTCCAAAACAATGTGTGAAGTAGTGGCAGGTCATACTTATGTAATTCTTGGGAGAGAAAGTCAAGCATATCATCAATCGGCACTTTTGTAAACAATGAACAAACGTCAAAACTGATCAACATCGTTAGTTTCAGTACGTGCATTATTCAATTTTTCA
>JAJOZX010005610.1:17500-30000 GCA_023014485.1 Bathynomus jamesi
GTTGGTGGGGGTGTTCCGAAATGAACCCCTGGAAACGCTGGTCAACTCCCGACAGTGGGAGATGTTCTTCGACGTCTGTTGTTCTTCACTCGGAAGAAAAAAACGTCCACGGCGGAAGCTGCCAATGTGGTAGCTGATGAGGTTATGGCGGGTGGGATCGGGAATCTATTCCGACCTCCCACAACCCCAAGTGCGTCGAGAGGATCAAGGCCCTCTCCACGGACTACGAGAAGGTTGCCAGAAACCAAAACCGTGGGGGAGAGAAGCAACTGGCGCGGGAAAAGGGATTCCAAGCCAACCTGAATACACTGTTCGAAACAGCTCATGCCAACGCCATGAAACTCATCAAAGTCCCCGAAGATCGAGACTTTCTGAATGACCAGCGAACCGTGCGGAAGATGTACATCGGAGGAGAGGACCTGGAGTTTGCTCGCAGGGCAGCGGAGCGGTAGAAACGCCGAGCAGCTGAAGAGAAGAGGAAGAAGAAAAGCCGCGAAGAGATGGACTCTGCAAGTAAAAGGAACGGTGAAAAGTGGGTCTTCTTCTTCTTCGGAGTCCATGGCCGAAGCATCCGATGATGTCCAATATTCCTCTCCTGGTCCTTCGGCTCCTCGATCCGCTCCCAAGGACGGCCAAGTGTCGGCAAGGAGGATCATCCAATATCCCAATTTTGCTGCAGCCCTGGATCGAACTGGAACCTCAGTACGCCAAGCGATGCACATTGTGGCTCCAGCACTCGCTGCCGCGGGAGTTGAGTTATCCTCGGTCACCTTTTCCAAATCAAGTCTTCACCGTTCACGGCAGAAGTCCAGGAAGAACTTGGCAGCCGGAATCAAGACCGAGTTCAATCCTGATACGCCGCTTGTCGTCCACTTTGATGGCAAACTCCTCCCTGATTCGGATGGAGGGAAATCGGATCGCATACCAGTGCTGGTCAGCGGGAAGAATCTTGAGAAGTTGTTGGCGATCCCAAAAATCCCTGACAGCGCGGGACAGCGGATGGCTGGAGCTGTTCTGAAGGTGCTGGACGATTGGCCACAAGTTCACCATGGATTGCTGGTCTCTGCTTCGACACAACAGCGGCGAATACCGGTATTCACAGCGGCGCTTGTACGATTATCCAGGACCAAATGGACTGCCGCGTTCTTTTCCTGGCTTGCAGACACCACATGATGGAATTGGTAATCACCTCAGTCTTTGACCTGTTCTTCAGGTCTTCTGGCCCCGAAATTGCGCTGTTCGCTCGCTTCAAATCCCAATGAGAGTTCATCGACCAGAAGCAGGCTTCTCCGTTCAACGGCAATGGCCCAAGCGACATCCTTTCGGAGTGGGTGGCGTTGAAAAAAGAGCAGATTGTCCACTTCATTGAAGACCAGCTTGAAGTTGGCCACCCAAGAGACGATTACCGGGAGTTCCTGATCCTCGCTCTGGTCTTCCTCGATGGTCATGGCAAACGAGATCTCCGGTACAATCGTCCTGGAGCATACCACCGGGCCAGGTGGATGGCCAAAGGCATTTACTGTCTTAAGATGTTCATCTTCCGAAGCCAATTCCACCTGACCGCTCACGAGGTCCGGTCACTACGCAGGATAAACGTCTTTGCCGTCACCATCTACCTCCAGAGGTGGTTCGAGGCTCCATTGACGGCGGACGCGCCCGTCAATGACCTGGAGAGTTGGAGGACCTAGAGCGGTACAAGGCGGTGGATCATGATGTAGGTACCGCCGCATTGACAAAATTCCGGGGCCACCTCTGGTACCAAAGCGAAGATTTAGCCGGACTCGCTATGTTCTCCTCCAAAACCACCGATGCAGAGAAGACGGCCATGCTCCAAAACCTGCACAAGAAGACCGAAAACCCAAAAGATCTGCGTCGGCTGGAGGGAAAGAGTGTCTTGACTGTGAGACGGTCGGATTTGAGCACCTTGGTCACGAAAAGGACTCAAAACCTTTTTCATTGCCTGAAGCTGCCGGTTCCAAAAACCCCCAAAGATCTCGAAGGATGTGCACCATCGTTGAAGTCTGTCAACGACGCGGCAGAACGGGCGGTGAAACTGGCGGAAGATTTCAACGAGGGCCTGACAAAAAACGAGGAGGAACGGCAGCTCGTGTACCAAGTCGTCGAATACCACCGCCAGCAGTTCCCCTCAGCAGACAAAAAGATCCTCTGTCCCCCGAAATGAAATCTGCCATTAGGAAGAATTTCCATTTCCTTTAATTTAGTCATTAGAAAGAATTTACATTTCATTCTTCCATTCTAGAATGATTAATGCTGAGCATTTACGTTTGTTCATATAGGGTCGAATAAACAAGGTCAATGAGGGGACCCTTCCCCTCCTAATAGGCCAATGAAATTTCGCCCATTTTTTCCTTTCTTCATGTGTAATTAATTAAAGGGGTGTGCGATTTGACTCCTGCAAATTTTTATTTTCACATGTGAGGCTGGGACACCCTAACACACACATTACACACACATTACACACACACACATATATTACACACACATTACACACACACATATTACACACACATTACACACACATATTACACACACATTACACACACACATATTACACACACATTACACACACACATATTACACACACATTACACACACACATATTACACACATATTACACACACACATATTACACACATATTCACACACACACACTATTACACACACACACACATATTACACACACACACACATATACACACACACACATATTACACACACACACACTATACACACACACACACATATTACACACACACACATATTACACACACACACACATATTACACACACACACACATATTACACACACACACATATTACACACACACACACATATTACACACACACACATATTACACACACACACATATACACACACACACATATTACACACACACATATTACACACACACACATATTACACACACACACACATATTACACACACACACACATATTACACACACACACACACATATACACACACACACACATATTACACACACACACACATATACACACACACACACATTACACACACACACACATTACACACACACACACATTACACACACACACAACATTACACACACACACACTTACACACACACACACATTACACACACACACACATTACACACACACACACATTACACACACACACACATTACACACACACACATTACACACACACACACATTACACACACACACACACATTACACACACACACATTACACACACACATATTCACACAACACATATTACACACACACACATATTACACACACACACATATTACACACACACACATTTACACACACACAATATACACACACACACATATTACCACACACACATATTACACACACACACATATTACACACACACATATTACACACACACACACACATTACAACCACACACATATTACACACACACACATATTACACACACACACATATTACACACACACACATATTACACACACACACATATTACACACACACACATATTACACACACACACATATTACACACACACATATTACACACACACACATATTACACACACACACATATTCACACACACACATATTACACACACACACATATTCACACACACACACATATTACACACACACACACATATTACACACACACACATATTACACACACACACATATTACACACACACACATATTACACACACACACATATTACACACACACACTATACACACCACACATATTACACACACACAATATTACACACACACACATATACACACACACAAAACACACACACACATATTACACACACACACATTACACACACACATATTACACACACACACATATTACACACACACACATATTACACACACACACATATTACACACACACACATATACACACACACACATATTACCACACACACATATTACACACACACACATATTACACACACACACATATTACACACACACACATATTACACACACACATATTACACACACACACATATTACACACACACACATATTACACACACACACATATACACACACACACATATACACACACACACATATTACACACACACACATATTACACACACACACATATTACACACACACATATTACACACACACACATAGTTACACACACACACATATTACACACACACACATATTACACACACACACTATTACACACACACATATTACACACACACACATATTACACACACACACATATTACACACACACATATACACACACACACATATTACACACACACACATATTACACACACACACATATTACACACACACCATATTACACACACACACATATTACACACACACACATATTACACACACACACATATTACACACACACACATATTACACACACACACATATTACACACACACACATATTACACACACACACATATTACACACACCACATATTACCACCACACACATATTACACACACCACATATTACACACACACACATATTACACACACACATATTACACACACACACATATTACACACACACATATTACAACACACACATATTACACACACACACATATTACACACACACACATATTACACACACACACATATTACACACACACACATATTACACACACACACATATTACACACACACACATATTACACACACACACATATTACACACACACACATATTACACACACACACATATATTACACACACACACATATATTACACACACACATATATTCACACACACATATATTACCACACACATATATTACACACACACATATATTACACACACACATATATTACACACACACATATATTACACACACATATATTACACACACATATATTACACACACACATATATTACACACACACATATATTACACACACACATATATTACACACACACATATATTACACACACACATATATTACACACACACATATATTACACACACACATATATTACACACACACATATATTACACACACACATATATTACACACACACACTATTACACACACACATATATTACACACACACATATATTACACACACACATATATTACACACACACATATATTACACACACACAATATTACACACACACATATATTACACACACACACATATTACACACATACATATATTACACATACATATTACACACATATATTACACATACATATATTACACACATACATATATTACACACACACATATATTACACATATACATATATTACACATATACATATATTACACATATACATATATTACACATATACATATATTACACATATACATATATTACACATATACATATATTACACATATACATATATTACACATATACATATATTACACATATACATATATTACACATACACTATATTACACATATACATATATTACACATATACATATATTACACATATACATATATTACACATATACATATATTACACATATACATATATTACACATATACATATATTACACATATACATATATTACACATATACATATATTACACATATACATATATTACACATATACATATATTACACATATACATATATTATACATATACATATATTATACATATACATAATTATACATATACATATATTATACATATATATTATACATATACATATATTATACATATACATATATTATACATATACATATATTATACATATACATATATTATACATATACATATATTATACATATACATATATTATACATATACAGTGCCCGCGAAAAGTATCCGATCACTCAAGAAAATACAATATTTTCCCTTGATATTCAGAGACACAATTCACTTTCTATTTGTTCTAGCGACATCTGGTAACTTTGAGGTTGCTCGCTGATATGAGAGCTATCCAACGCATTCTCAAATTAGTGTTCTGGTAGCCTTCGTTGCGGGTGGCTCTGTCTCAAAGTTGTCAGATTTCACTGTTTGTGTAAATTTATTGATATTTTATTTTTTACAGAAAGTGGTGTAAATAAAACTTATATAATGTGTGCTAAAAAAACAACTTAAGAGTGATTGTCGAGGTGCTATTGTTGCTTTGCATACATGTGGGAAATCACAGAGACAGATAGCTAAGGAATTAAACATATCCCAAAGTACCGTTAATTATGGGTTTCACGGGCTAAGAACAATGCCGGCCTAACCACGCCAGTCCCTAAAAAACGATCTGGCAGACCGAGAAAAAACAAATTCACGAACAGACAAACTTATGAAACGTTTAGTATTGAAAACCCAACAATAACTGCGAAAGAAATAAAATTTAATATGAATAATTTGTTATCTGGTGTTTCTGAACGAACTATCCAGGAGCGGCTCAAAAAGAACTCGGATTACCATCTCGCCATGCTGCTAAGAAACCGTTCATTAATGAAAAAATGCGTAAAAACGTGTCGCATTTTGTAAAAAATATTTCATTGGACTGTTGATGACTGGAAGAAGGTTTTATTTAGTGATGAGTCGACATTTTGACATTCAGAAGTTGTCCAAAAAAGGTTCGCCGGCCCATTGGCTCAAATAGGATGGACCCTAAATACACCCTAAAGACAATGAAACACCCTCCAAGTGTGATGGTTGGGGTTGTTTCGGTTACTATGGGCGTGGAAACCTATATTTTCTTCCGAAGAACACAACTATGAATGGTGCACAGTATTTAGCAATGCTACAGGATAAACTTCCAATGGCAATGGCAATCCAAAGGACAAAAACATACATGCATGATGGTGCACCATGTCACAGGGCCAAAATAGTGACAAATGGATTACTGACAATAAATTTGATATTTGGATTGGCCTGGTAATAGTCCAGATCTCAATCCGATAGAAAATATGTGGCTAATAATAAAAAATAAGGTTGAATGCCACGACACTGGCTCAGTCGAAAAATTACAAGAAGCCATCAAAAAGGTATGGTGCAAGGAAATATCAGTGGAAGTTTGTCAAAACTTGATTAAATCCATGCCAAAACGTCTAGAACAAGTCATCCAAACCAAAGGACAGATGACAAAATACTAATATAAGGTTAGTATACACTTAAACAGTTTTTTATGTAAAAAATACAAATTTCCAGGGTGATCGGATACTTTTCGCGGGCACTGTACATACATTACACACACATTATACATTTACACACACACACACATTACACACACACACACACATATACACACACACACACATATTACACACACACACACATATTACACACACACACACATATTACACACACACACACATATTACACCACACACACATATTACACACACACACACATTATACACACACACACACATTATACACACACACACACATTATACACACACACAACATTATACACACACACACACACACATATTATACACACACACATATTATACACACACACACACATTATACACACACACATTATACACACACATATATACACACACACACATATTATACACACACACACATATTTACACACACACACTATTATACACACACACACTATTATACACACACACACATATTATACACACACACATATTATACACACACACACATATTATACACACACACAATTATACACACACACACATATTATACACACACACACATATTATACACACACACACATATTATACACACACACACATATTATACACACACATATTATACACACACACACATATTATACACACACACACATATTATACACACACACACATATTATACACACACACATATTATACACACACACACATATTATACACACACACACATATTATACACACACACACTATTATACACACACACACATTATACACACACACATTATACACACACACAATATTATACACACACACACTATTATACACACACATATTATACACACACACACATATTATACACACACATATTATACACACACACACATATTATACACACACACATATTATACACACACACACATATTATACACACACACACATTATACACACACACACCATTATACACACACACACATTATACACACACATTATACACACACACATATTATACACACACACATATTATACACACACACATATATACACACACATATTATAACACACTATTATACACACACACATATTATACACACACACATATTATACACACACACATATTATACACACACACATATTATACACACACACATATTATACACACACACATATTATACACACACATATATACACACCACATATTATACACACACACATATTATACACACACACAATATTATACACACACACATATTATACACACACACATATTATACACACACACTATTATACACACACATTTATACACACACACACATATTATACACACACACACATTATACACACACACATATTATACACACACACATATTATACCACACACATATTATACACACACACATATTATACACACACATATTATACACACACACATATTATACATCACACATATTATACATACACACATATTATACATACACACATATTATACATACACACATATTATACATACACATATTATACATACACATATATTATACATACACATATATTATACATACACATATATTATACATATATATATATTATACATATATACATATTATACATATATAACTATTATACATATATACATATATACATACATATATATATACTATATACATATACAATACATATACATATATACACATATATATACACATATATATACACATATATATACACATATATACACATATATATAATACATTAGGGTGTTTCACCCTTATAAGGGTTGAATTTTTTTTTTTTTTTTTGAAAGTCTCACCCTCTCAAAATATTCGATTAGTTGTGTATACTGATGTTATGGAATTTTGTGAAGTTTAATGATCTTAAGGTGCCTCATGCCTTGTAAGTTTGGCTTGCTTGGGTAAAATCTATAAATAACAACTACATTCATAACAAGACGATTATTTTAAAATCTGACAAACTTGAGAAATTAATAACTATTTATTTTCAGCATTATATGCCGTTATTTAGTTATTTATATTCAAATTCATTATTTATAAATGTAATATTAGGTACGTAAAGCTTAAGGAATGTTCTCGAAATTTTTTTTTTTTTTTTATTTAATTGAGCACATAAAATTATTTTGTAGTATTGTTGGAAATTAGTTTGTTGGAATTGTGTTTTGCTCTTTAACTTGTCACTAGTTGACCCACCAACACTGTACATTTCTTAAGTTAATAAAAATAAACTAAATAGAAACAGTTATGAAACAGTAACAGTATGTTGATAACTTTCATATAATTCTTTTGTTTCAGATTCATGGCAGCTAGGCAAAAAAGACAAGAAATTTTTCTTATAGGGAGCAGTCTCGCTCACAGTATCAGGGATCTAAGTTACCATGTAGTGGAGATGTCCTGAAGCGATTTTATACTTCCATCGGGAAGAGAATGACACAATTAAAGAAGCAGCCAACAAAACTTTTGATGAAATATTGCTATTCTGGAACAAAGCCAGAATCCCAACTAGACCCAAACATTTATTACAATTGAAGGTTTGTATGCCACATGGAAGCAGCTACAAAAGAATAAAACTAGAAGTTCTACTACAGAAAACAAGAAAAGAGAAGATTTTATCAGCACTTTCCCAAATCTATTTGATATAGCTCACGCTGATGCAGCAAAACTGATCCAGAACCCCGAGGACCTTCAGTTCTGCAAGCTCAGAGAGCCTGGACGACGGGGAACTATGGCTGGAATAGACAAGGTAACAATGGAGAAGAAAGGTGACGTTTTGAAAGAGTAGCAAATGAAGAAAAGAGAAAACAAAGATGCAAGAAAGAAATAGCAAGCACATCAAAAACTGTGGATTTGACTAAAACAAGTGATTCTACTAAATCAGATACAGAGAGTTCCTCCTCTTCTCATGATTCTGATTACTTGCAAACTGTTGGAGGTACAACTGGGGGAACTTCAATTGCAAAAAAAAAAAGTCCATCATGACTCCAGACCTCTGCGCCACTCTAGACAGAACTTTCATGAGTGATAGGGAGGCTGTTCATCTCCTAACGTCACTAATAAGGAGTCAAGTGATTCAGCATCCTGAGATTTCCGTCAGCCATTCAACGGTATACGGAGCCAGAAAGAAGCACCGCCTAGAAGCTGCAATACAGCATGAAAAGAAAATTAAAGAATCCTTGGTCAATAAGGTGCTTGTTGTTCACTGGGATGGAAAAATTATGCTTGATTTGACTGGTAAAGAAAAGGTAGATAGACTGCCAATTATTGTATCTGGTGATGGTGCGAAGAAATACTTGCCATCCAAAAATTTCAAGTGATGCGGTGGTTTCTACATTACGAAATTTCAATCTTCAAGACTCGGTGAATGCATGAGCTTTGATACAACACCGTCAAATACGGGTGGACGTGGTGGTGCATGCATCCTTATCGAAAATAAACTTGGAAGGGAGTTGTGAATCTTGCATGTCGTCACCATATATTCGAACTTCAAGTCGAAAAGGCCTACACTTTCTTGATGGATTATCTACAGACAGGACCAGATATCTGTTGTTTAAGAGATTTAAGGAAAGCTGGAAATCCCTTGCTCTTTCATCTTTCACACCCCTTCAAGGGGAGCTGGAAGATGCAAATGTCACTCAGTTGATTTCTTTTGCTACAACAATGCTTAAAGATGAGCAACCAAGAGAAGATTACCGGGAACTGCTGGAGCTGTGGATTATAGTTCTAGGTGAAACTCCGCCAAGAGGTATTAAATTCAAAAGGCCTGGAGCCATACACAGAGCAAGATGGATGTCAAAGCTCATTTATGCCATCAAATTATTTCTTTTCCGACATCAAATGAATATAACTGCCAGAGAAATAAGAGGAATCACGAGGTTTGTGATTTTTGTTGTCCGTGTGTATCTGGTAGGCTGGTTCACTGCTCCATTGGGAATCTCCTCTCCTCGTCTAGATCTAGCATATATGGCAAGGCTCAATGAATTCCATGATCGTGAGCTTGCGGAAGCAGTTCTCAATGTTTTCAAAAGACACTTGTGGTACTTAGGAGAAGAGTTGGTTGCTTTCAGCTTCTTTGACGATGAGGTGGACATTCGCGAAAAAAAGGAAATGGTAATTGCATTGGAAAATCGTGAAAAGGTAGGCGTCTTAAGGCATCTAGTGATGGAACATGGAAACCCTTACATCATTACGTTACAACAGCAACAAAGAAGTTCTTCAGCAAACTGAACCTTGATCTAACCTTTCTGAAGAACGATCCAGCTTTATGGGAAGAGGATGAAAATTACAAAGTAGCAAAAAAATTGTTGGTTCTTTACAAGTCGTGAACGATACAGCGGAGAGAGCTGTAGCTCTCGGTGAGCTCTCCTCGGGTGAAATTGACAAAAGATGAGAAGCAGTACCAATGTCTCATCCAATGTGAGAAGCAACACCGGAAATTGTTTCCAAACGTCAAGAAGTCAACTGTACTGTGATAGGTATTATATTGAGAAATACCGCTATCTGAAATATCTTAAAAACAAAAACAGTAATTTTAACATTCATGAATAATACTATCTTGGAAAAAACTTTGGCTCTCTTGAGGCACCTTTTATTTTTGTTGTATTGTAATGAAAGTTTATAATTTTAGTTTTGTATGAAATGGAATAATTTTAAATGATGAGAAAATAAATTTTTAAAATTTCATTTTTTGAAACACCCTAATATACATATATATATATATATATACATATATATATATACATATATATATTATACATATATATATACTATATACACATATACATATATACACATATATATATACATATATACACATATATATATACATATATACACATATATATATAATATATATATATATATATCATTATACATATACAATATATATACATATATATATATATATATATATATATATATATATATACACATATATATACTATATATACACATACATATATATACATATACATATATATATACATATACATATATATACATATATATACATATATATACATATATACATATATATATACAGGGTGGGCCGTAAGTTTCCATACATAGGCAAAATAAACATTTTTTATGGACAACCATTTTTTATTTATATAATATGCTCTACATGGTTGCCATTGTTTTGAAAACACATTTCAATACGTTCCCCACTGTTGATGAACACGCATTAGCACAGTTGACGTTATGCTTGTAATGGCGTTGGTGATACGTTCCTTTAGATGATTTATGTCTCGTATCTTTTCCTGATACACCATGGCCTTCAAGTGCCCCCAAAGATAGAAATCAAGGGGGATGAGATCTGGGGATCTGGGAGGCACTCCACAGGACCACGCCGACCAATCCAAGCA
>JAJOZX010005610.1:35000-175000 GCA_023014485.1 Bathynomus jamesi
CGTTCGTAACGGTATTTAGGACTATAAATGAGGAATGTGTACCGTACAAAATTAAGCGTGCGAAAGTAAACAACAAGCCCTTGTGGTTTACTTCTAGAGTAGGAGACATTATAAAGAGTAGAGAGGGCTTATAGGCTATACAAGTGCGATAAAGATAATCTGTTGTTACGAAACTACATATCTCTAAGGCGTGAAGCTAAAAGTGTAATAAAAAAGTCAAAACGCGAATTTGAAATCTCCATAGCTCGTGACGGTAAAGAAAACCCCAAGCGATTCTTTCAATACGTCAATAATAGAAATCCAGTAAAAAGTGTCTTAGGTCCATTAAAAAATGGAAATGGAGATCTAGTCTCTGAAAACAAGGAAATGGCTACCTTGCTAAACGAATTTTTTACGTCAGTTTTTACTATAGAAGATGTAACGAATATCCCTACGGTCATAGACATAATACCTTTTGATAATGGTAATATTTTGGATAATATTGTCGTTAGTGAAGGGGAAGTAATGCGCTATATTGATAAAATGAAAACGCGTAAATCACCGGGTCCGGATTCCATATATCCCATACAACTAAAAGAATTAAAAGATAGCATTGTTGTGCCGCTAACAAAGATTTTTAATGCGTCTATTTCTGAGGGGTGCGTACCAGATAATTTCAAGTTAGCAAACGTAACACCTATCTTTAAGAAAGGCGATAAAGGTGCGGCGGGAAATTATAGGCCAATCAGTTTAACGTCTGTTGTAGGTAAGCTACTGGAATCAATAATTAGGGATCGTATAGTCGAACACTTAGAAGTGCATAATCTGGTTAGAAATACGCAGCACGGTTTTAGGCGAAACAAATCTTTTAGAATTTTTCCAAAGCGTGGTTGACGTTTACGATAGACATCGGGCGGTTGATGTAGTGTATTTAGATTTTCAAAAAGCGTTTGACACCGTGCCGCACAAAAGACATTGAAAAAACTAAGGCTCATGGAATCAGGGGTGTAGTAATAAATTGGCTAGAAGAATGGTTGCGAGGCAGGAAACAGAGGGTGGTCGTTGATGGAGCGGAGTCGTGTTGGGCTAATGTAGCGAGTGGCGTTCCTCAGGGTTCTGTATTGGGCCCCTTGCTTTTTCTTATATATATTAACGATTTAGATGTCGGCCTAGTCAGTACAGTTTCAAAGTTTGCGGATGACACGAAGCTGGGTGGTAGGGCGATTAATGACGAAGATAGAGGTAAAATTCAGGAAGATCTGAATAAAATCGTTGATTGGTCAGTCACATGGCAAATGAGATTTAACGTGGATAAGTGCAAAATTATGCATATAGGTTCGCGTAACGGTAATTTTGCGTATAGTATGTCAGGGAAAGATTTAACAAGCGTAGAGCAGGAAAAAGATTTAGGAGTTATAGTCACTGGTGATTTAAAAGTAGCGAAACAAAGTACAGCAGCGGTCAATAAGGCGAACAAAGTGTTAGGTTTTATAGCTCGAAATTTTGAGTACAAATCGCGCGATATTATAGTTCCTCTTTATAAATCATTAGTTAGACCCCATTTGGAGTACGCGGTCCAATTTTGGAATCCGCATATGCGCAAAGATATAGACAAAATCGAAAGAGTTCAAAGACGAGCAACTAAGATGATTCCGTCTCTTAGGTCAAAGTCGTACGAGGATAGGCTTAAGAGTTAAAATTGACTACACTCGAGACTAGGAGGTTAAGGGGTGATCTAATCCAGGTTTTCAAAATTATGAATGGGTTTGATAACGTAGATAGAGATAGCTTTTTCGAAATATCTCAATATAATAGGACTAGAAATAACGGGTGTAAGTTGACAAGTAGAAGGTTCGAGACAGCAGTTGCGAAAAACTTTTTTACGCATAGAATAGTAAATAGCTGGAATAGTTTGCCGGTAGAAGTAATTAGTAGCACGTCTATAAACATGTTTAAAATCGATTGGACACGCATGTTGATAGAAAGGGTATAGTTTAAGGTAGTAAAATTAAGGCTTTGTGGGGATAGATCCCACAGCTCAACACAAGTGTTGTGGGATATAGGGAGGCAGCGTCTTGGGTTAGGGGATACTCTCTGTCCTTACACACCCCATTTAAAGAGATTCCTCTGCCGAGCGGTGCCCCCCATAGTACTGTGAGGTATTGAAAAACTCATGATCTTCACTTGCCCCACAAACACCTTTAAATGGGAGACCCATAATGGGTGCACACACATTTCTACATTACTGTACAGTCTTTACAGCCACACCTACACTTTTCCTCGTAAGTGTATATATTGTAATGTATATGGTTGTAAATTTGACTTGGTCCGCAATCGATATGAACCGTGACTTGATGGATACCGTAATGAAACTGGATTCTTTGGATCTGATATATTTGCATGTCCGTTATAAATAGATATAGATGTAACATATTTGTGGATAGTAGTCTATTATGACTTGATCCTCTGGATGAGAGATTCTATCTTTAGTTTTAAATCGATAATTAATTATTTTAAATTGATAATTATTTAGTTTCGTAAAAATTGGTCGTTGCCAATTTACCGGCAGTTTTTAAATAATTTCTTATGTTCTTGTGGTTCGGAACCCACGTAAAATTGTAGGTCCCCTCCGCCACCACGGAGGACATACACAATACACGATTACGAACACAGTTAGGTAGACCAGCCATGAGTGGATCCTAGGGTCTTTGTTGGTCTGAAACATTATAACAAGTCACAGTCCATATCGATTGTGGACCAAGTCAAAATTTACAATCATATACATTACAATATATACACTTACGAGAAAAAGTGTAGGTGTGGCTGTAAAGACTGTACAGTAATGTAGAAATGTGTGTGCAGCCCACCCTGTACTGGTTTTGGACTCATCCAAACCTGTTTCTACAGGTTTTGGACAACTATAAAACATGTTATGTATGTATGTAGCTTACATGTGCATTGTATAACTTACTCATTACTTAGAGAACATACATCACATGCTTACAACAAAACAAATAAAGTAACTGCATGAAGTCCATAACCACTTAATGATTATGGTTAATAAGAGTATGTTTGTAGATTTTTATTGATTAATTATGAATTCTCTCAATGCAACATGCCTTTTATATTACAAATACTTTTGATCAAATTTGAATATTCTTTTGGTAACCTTTTTCATTGTATCACCATTTCATCCCTTGGTAATTATGGACATGGAACTATGCTGTGTATCTGAAAGTATTTTTAGTTTTTCTAGATAATTTGCCATTCCACCTTCAATTATTTTTTCAATAAATTAACCCTTGTGATGCAAGTGAAATTGGTCCATAGTTAGATGCAAGCTTTCGTATATAAGCAAGCCTTCGTATAAACTGTATATAATTATATATTATATAATCACAGTTAATATAATAGTCAAAATGTAATAATATGTATCATCATAGTCTTGACTACCATCATGTCAACTTATTACCTTAAAATTTTTTTTGAAAAAGTGCCACTTTTGGAGAAATGTGCTCAGGGGGAGCAACTGCTCCCCCTGCTCCCCCCCCCCTAGCTATGCCACTGTCCTCCTGGAACCAAAATGCTTGGCAGCCTGCAATCAGCCAAAATCTCAAGTTAATCACATCAGTAAAAAACAGGCCTAGGCCTAACTAAGATTGTTCAGAAATTAAAGCAGCAAACTTACCTCCTTTGGAACTGGCTTCAAAGCACTCTGTCTCCCTAGAAAAATGATGAACTTCTGATATGACTTTGTCTTCGGCCTCCATATTATTTTTTAATTATGGTTTACTGATGATAGCAAATAAATTTGAAGTGCCACCTCTTCAAAACGTATTTTCTACCTAGTAAAGCTCTGAAAATTTTGTATCTTTTCATGCCTTCAAATAGAGAGTAATGTAAGGTAATAAGTTTTCATTTTAGAACTGGAAAGAAACTGTACATTTCAGTAAATCAGTATATACTACCATATAGTTATAAAAAATCTTTATTCTCCATTTCTGTTTGGGAAATAATTTTTCCTTTGCAAAAGCAATTTATACAAATACATATTTTTTAAGCTTAAATATAGACTGCATTATATATGAACCACTAACTACTACAAATTTTTCCACAAGTATCTTCAAAGAAACTTATTCGGTAATTATATGTTTTACCCCTGCGGGTCAATTTTTATATAAGAATAGGTTTTTCTGGTATATTTTGGTGTGTTTTATTAAAATCTGACCTTCATTTCTTATGCAAATAAGCAAATTTTGAAAATATAGTTAACCCCTTAGCTGCGTGAGGCTCCGAACGAAAACGAACGCACAGTGCAGAGTCATGTTCCCAAATTTTGTAAATTTGGGGTTTACCAAAATTTTGTTTGTTGTGTTGCTTATGTAGTTTTTTTCGATGATGTATCAACATTTATTATTGTTCAACTTGATTTAGACTATATATGAGGAAAATATATTTGTTAAATACAGAAAAATACAGAAAATTTTTAAATGAAAAGTTTACTTACTATTTTTAGGCGAAGTTGACTTTTGTGTGGTAATCTTCAAAGCATTTTGTAAGGCAAATGAATACTTTGCATTGTTTGCATAAAAACTGAACTACTTTTCTTTGTTTTCTTTTTGCACATACAACGCATTGCCTTCTTTGGTGTCCTGATGCAATAATAGAAGACACTTCCAAAAAATGACGGCCAGTCAGACGAGCTGGAGTTGGATCATTTGTAGGCCCGCTACTAGAACAGGAACTGTCAGTGCTGTGTCCATATTTTTCAAATAAAGCTGTAATCAGTCTCTTTGAACTGCAGAAAAGTAAGAATACCGCCTAGTTTTTTATGAATTACGTGTGCATTCAGTACACTTATATCCAAGAAACGTAAATAAATCTTCTTATAATACCTCTTCAGATGAGATCTTGCACAGTTTGTAGCCGAGAGAAACTGATCCATCAAATCAACTCCTGCCATATGTTTATAGTCTATGCAAACTTTTGGCTTTTGCTTTTCTATACCACCTCTTGCTGTTATGGTTTCCATTTTCGCATCATGAATAGTACTCATGACAAAAACATCTTTTCGATCTTTCCATCTCATGACCATCAATTTATTTCTGTATCGAACAGCTGTTTCACCTTTCTTCAACTTTGCTGATGTCACTTCCTTTGGCAGTCCTTTTCTGTTTTTTCACACAGTTCCAATGACATCTGTTTTGTGTGACAAGATAATCAAACAGAAATATACTCAAATAGTAATTATCTAGGCCTAGGAAGTACCCTTTATCCAACATATTTTCCATAATTGAGATGACTATGTTGGTTGAATGGGACTGTTTTGTTTCATCTACATCACCAACATTTATAGGAATCTGTGTTCCTTTACCTGTATATATAATAAAGTTATATATATAGCCTGTTTTGGCTTCACAGAGCATGAAACATTCCACTCCAAATCTTGCACGTTTGAGGGGAATACACATTTTCCAGCTCAACCTTCCCTTCCATAGTAATAAGCTTTCATCAACTGAAATGTCACGAGAAGGGACATAAGCTTTTTGAAAGCTTTGTTTATATAAGTCTAATACCTCATCAATTTTGTACAGTTTATTGCTTGAATCGGTACTGTCTGAGAAATGCAAAAACCTCATCACCAACAAAAATCTATCCCTTTTCACAATACTATAAAATATGGGCATATCTAGTAGAGGTTTTTTAGAAAAATATGATTGTAAAGTTGGTTTTTGTACAATTCCCATCAAAAGCAATATGCCTTCAAAAAGCCTTATTTCTTGCACAGAAACATCACTCCAGTCATGAAGCCTACTCCGTTTAGGAATTCCAAACAGTTGCCCTCTCTTTTCTGAAATACACTTTTCAGCATATTTATTTGTCTCATCACAAATAAGTTTTATTATTTCATCAGTAACTATACATTCATAAACTCCTAATACATCATTTGCTTCTATATTATTACTAATTTTAGGGCCACTATCACCCGTAAATGGGAAAGGATTGCGCACATTACCATTTGGACACCATGAATCTGCACTTGAATTGGCTATATCCTCAGATTCACTACTCTCATCAGAATTAGATTCAATATCGGAATTGAAATCATCATCACTATCTGTATCAAAGATGCAAACTATAATCATCGTCATTATCATCTTGTTGTACTAACAATCGCAAATCACTATCACTTTGAGGTTTATGTTTTGCCATTGTCACAAATAAGGGAGGCAAAAAAAAACACTTCACACGCACGCAATGTCTGGCAATAACTCAAATACAACAGTTCTAATTTATGTACTAATATTTTTTAACCAGAGTGGAGTGTGACTGACGTCATGAGTTAAAACAAAACCAATGAATCATAGATGAGCACACATATTTGTGCTTTCCGCAGGCTGTTATTCACGATAAATTCATGGCGCACATGTGTGTGTGCTCTGCAATATCTCGTTGATGACTGAGCGCACAAATATGTGCACTCCGCAGTTAAGGGATTAAAGAAAAAATTTCTCATTTTTACAAAAAAATGAAGGTTAGATTTTAACAATTCACACCAAAATACACCAGAAAAACCTATTCTCATAATATAACCAACGTAACTAACCAGTATGTCCAGACTGAAAATATATCTATACACACACACACACACACACACAGAGCATTGATCCAGTATGGTACCTAACATACTGTATATATAGTAATGGCCACAATGGATGCATCAGAGGCAGAAATATGGTAAAATGGTAATTTATTTATTTATTTTGGCTAAACAATTGGTTTTAAATAACCATATGACACACTTCTAAATAACTAGACAACCAAATGTTAAAATGTCATACACCTAGTATTTTGTATGCTTGCCTTTATTTTTGATCATTGTAGCAATTCTGTGAGGCATTGATAAACACACTTTCACAAAAGTCTACAGTAATTTCTTCTACCCGAACTGCTTTAATGGCTTCTTTTAAGCCAGTTTTTGATGTAGGATTCCTAGCAGCTACTTTCCTTTTCAACAATACCCAACAGTTCTCAATGGGGTTGAGATCTGGTGAATTACCTGGCCAAGGACCAAGTATCTGTACACCATTCTGGTTTAGCCATCCTTTGGCAATTTTCATTTAGTGGCATGAGGCTCCATCATGCTGGTACCAACCACAACTGTGAATCTCCATTGAAATGTAAGCTTCTCTTGTAGCACTTCAAGGTAAACACCCATTTATTGTCCCTTCAGGCATGAACCATATGATGGAGCCCCATGCCACCAAACAAAAACTACCAAAGGATGGCTAAACCAGAATAGTGTATGGATACTTCATCCTTGGTCAAGTAATTCACCAGATCTCAACCCCATTGAGAACTGTTGGGTATTGTTGAAAAGGAAAGTAACTGCTAGGAATCCTACATCAAAAACTGCCTTAAAAGTTGGGATGTGCCAGATATCCAGTTGCCATCTGGTATCTGGTATCTGGTACTAACCAGCACTTTTTCAACTATCTGGTATCCAGCTGGATAGTTGAAGTATCTGGCCAGATATCCGGTATTTACCTAAGTATTTAATTTTATTGACAAAAATTTTGCTTTCTACTTGTTAGTTGAAAAAAATAGTTCTTGAAGTTTGTAAGCAATATGAGCATCATTTGCTGACCAAAGAGCTATTAGTAACGAATGTGAGTGTGACATACTAAATTATTATACAGGTAGTAAGGAAAAGTTTAAACATAAATCAAAAAGATTAATTTTATTAACTCGCTTCCATTTATACTTGAAAAATAAATTCAGCCAAAGAGCTAATAGTAACAAAATGTGATATTACTAGATAATCACACAAGTAGTTAGAAAAGAAAAATAATTGTTCAAATCAAAATGAAGACTCTTCGTTATAAGCCATCGCTACTTTCCATTTAAACTCAACAAAATTCATAAACTTCATTTATTCTTGTTCTGTGTATATGAGAGTTTTCATTATGAATAGAAGCCTTTCAGCATTTGATGGCAGCAGTCAATTCCTATTGTCTGCATAGACTTCACCCAGCTACACTAAACCTTTCAGAGGCTACAGAACTGGGGGGTGCACAGAGGTATTTCAGGACCATTGGTTTTAATGAGGCCAAATGGGGCAAGTTCATACGCCACCAGTCCAATGGATTGTCTGTTCGATTTATTGCAGGCATAGATATATATTTTTCTAATTCTGAAGCATAGAAACTTTTTCTGGATTTTATTATTTTAGGATTTGTAAAAGTACTCTCTCCTACAAAGTGGCCGACATCCATGGTCTCATCAGCACTACTGCTACTCTCCCCCTCATCATATGCTTGCTTTTGTTTGTACTGGTCAAAACAAGCCCAGATATCCTCATGCATTTCTTGGGCAAGACTCTTTTCTCCATCAGTCGAAGTTTTATCAGAAACACTGATGCTTGGCTCCTCTGGTATGTCTTTCATTTCAAGCTCTATTAAATCATCAATCAGTTGTTGCTTCACAGTTTGTGGATCTTTCAAAAAATGATCTTTGTACCTAGGATCCAAAAGAGTTGCAATTGTGAACCATTTTTCACTAAGCTGGACTCCTAAATTAGATAAGAAACAATTTTCTAGAACTTTTTTCATCTGTTCCTTCAAGGTTTGTACACCAGCATCTTTCTGTCTCTTGGAGAGGTATGAGTGCAGTGTCATTACTGCTGGGATCACAAAGCTGATCAGCTCCTTATCATTACTAGCTTGCTTGGTTATCTCCTGAAAAGGCTGCAAAACACTAACAACATTCTCCACTAAACTCCATTGGTGAGCTGTTAAAGTGGGAATGTCATGCTCTGCTGCATAGGCTGTAACAGCTTTTTTCTGCTCATGGAGCCTCTCAAACATGTGGTAAGTTGAGTTCCATCTTGTAGATACATCCTGGATTAACTGATGTTCAGGAAGCTGGAACAATTGTTGTAGTTGTTTAAGTTGGGTGCAAGCAACTGATGAGTGGCTGAAGTGTCCTACTATTTGTCTGCCCTTTTGTATGATATCAGCTAATGCTCTTTATGAAAGAAGTGAGTTGGTGATAGTGAGCTGTAGAGTATGGATGAAACATCCCTCTGCCGTAGCCTCAATCATTCCTGAAAAGAAAAGGAATATAGGTTTAAAAAACAATAAAATAATTAGTAGACTAGAGGAAACCCTATGAAGACCTACCTACCTAATTCAAAAATTAAACTATCAAAAAGAAGAGCAAAATTAATAAAGATAATATAAGGCATACCTTATTCATCAAAATCCATCCATAATTGCAACCTGTTTAGCAATTTGTACAACATACCCTTCAAGCTATGCTTTTTATTTTCCATTAATTACATACTTGAAAAATTTAAACTGTAATCAAATAAAAAGTAAATATAAACCAAGTTAGCAGTAGTGATATAGCTATATATTTTCATACATGTAAGGTAACCAAGTGCTAATTAATAGCTTACCAGTGCCAAGTACAATATTAGCAGCATTGTCTCGTAGTATCAGATGGGTTTGTTCAGGCTTTATTTCCCACTCATCAATTATTGTGGTCAGGATTTCTGCTATATTGTGTCCAGTGTCTCTCTCAGGAAAATGGCGTGTAGCGAGAGTAAGTATTTTTTGCCACAAGTCATTTGATATTATGAAATGGGCTGTGAGACTTATAAAAGCCTCATTATTTCCAGAGTTCATCCAAATGTCAGTTGTGAATGAAACATATTGAGCATCTTTGAGCTTCCTCTGAATCTTTGTTTTGAGTTCCTCAGGCAGTTCTGGCATTGCCATTCTTGAGAAAAAGGTTCTCGTCGGTAGGGAATAGCAAGGTGCAGCAGCTGCCATTATCTTCTTGAAGCCTTCTCTTTCAACCACAGTAAATGATTCTGCAGCCAATGCCATCATCTCGCCTGAAATTATAAAAATATTGAATTTATAATAATAATAATAAAAGCTAATATAGTAATATTGAGAATTATAGTCATACACAAAGCTCAATGAAAGTAATTTTTTTGAAGATATATCTAGCTAATATCCTACGAAAATGAAAAATTATTTTCTATTTAATTCACTTTAAATGACCCTTACAGTAATTGAATAAATTTGATATATATATATATGTCATTTAATAGTTATACTTACTTACAAATTGCTTTAGTTATAGACTTTGATCAAGGATCTTCTGCAGGCCATGCTTTGTCCCTTTCTATAGTTTCTCGCAGCGTTGGTTGAGCAGCTTTGCTTGTAGATGCTTTGGTTTCGAAGTTTGTGACCGTCTCCCGACTCTCTTCATCTGCAGATTCATTATTTTCTGACTTTTTCTGAGCTTCTTTGTAATGAGCATTATGTTTACTTTTCAGATGATTCCAGAGAGGCTTAGTTGAATAAGAACATAATTTGCATTCAGCTTTGTTCGATTTATCTCGATGACATTTTAAAATATTCCCAGATTTTACTCAGACAGTTACAATAATTCTAAAATAAAAAATGAAACACTGATCATGAACACACAATGCTGAAAAATGAAAATTATAAAATAAATTAATAAAATAATAAAGCATCAATAATAGTTCAAATGAGATGCACTAAGCAACAAATACAGTGTTAATGCAAATTTTTAGCTAATTGCTAGCACTGAAGTTAGTATTTCTTAACTATCAATATTCAAGAGAATATATAGTATATGCTTATGTTTCAAATTGAGTCATATTAAAAATTATTTACTGGATATCTGGTATCCGGTAAAATTACTATCCAGCACATCCCTACTTAAAAGAAGCCATTATAGCAATTTGGGTAGAAGAAATTACTGTAGACTTTTGCAAAAGTGTGTTTATCAATGCCTCACAGAATTGCTACAGTGATCAAAAATAAAGGCAAACATACAAAATACTAGGTGTATATGACATTTTAACATTTGGTTGTGTGTAGTTATTTAGAAGTGTCTCATATGGCTGTTTAAAACCAATTGTTTAGCCAAAATAAATAAAAATTACCATTTTACCATATTTCTGCCTCTGATGCATCCATTCTGGCCATTACTGTACATTTAACAAAAAAAAATTTGTCACTGGTTGAGACAAAAAAAATTTGAAATAAACAGATGTGCAAAATAGTTCCCATCATCTGTGCATGTGCTAAACATATTACATCATGGCAGACACAGATGACATCATGGATTTCCACATGCACCAGTACTGGTGAACACATCATACAATTGATAGTAGTGCTACCTTTGAGAGTAAATAACTGAAAAACTAAGAATTTGCACAGAAAATGGCTGTTATATTCGGAATTGGTATAAAAAATAGTGATGGGACGATACCAAAATTTTTAACGATTCCGATACCACTAAAAAGTCTCGATTCCGATACGATTCTCAATATTTTTAAATATAATTCTATACTTGTTTTTCTGGAAATTGTCATATTTTACTCTGGTAAGATTAACTATTTACATTATGAGTATGGTAATATAAATTATAAATTATAATAGATTGGTTTAAAAATAAAAATCAACTGTAAGTTGTAACAATTCATTTTAATCTTCTTGATTACACATCATGGATATACATGTTTTAATGTACAACTACAATACAATAAAAATAAAATTTGTTATCCTCTTTCATTTAAATTTTAAAGTTTACTTTGCAAAACTGGTTCAATTAAAAGTTAAAAAATCGTTTTAAGAATCGGAAATCATGGTACAATTCTCTCGATTCCTGAAAAATGCTCGATTCTTCCGATTCTCTATTCCGATTAATCGTCCCATCACTAATAAAAAACTGATTATTTATATGGTACGCAAATAATTGAAGGCTCCCACAGGGGTAAATCAAATATTAACCACTTATTCAGTTTGTAAAGTTAGGATGTGGTCACATCAAATTTTACAGAAACCATTACACAAAAAAGTAAAACCATCATCCAGACAGTATTCAGAGACCATAGGGCTCTAAATTACTAGCCTAGCCTAACCTAACCAACACTAACCAAGCTTAATCTGACCTAATTTAGCATAATAATAGCATATTACCAAGCTGTTATGGACTTTGTAGCAACCCTGGATCATAAAGTTTTGTGAAAATATTAATTTCAATTAAAACTTCCAACCAATGCATCAATCAAGCCATCAGGCAAGTTATGGAAAAAAAAAAATCCTTAAGTGATGCTTCAAAATATTTGAGTGGATTGTAGACTGGTTTAATTCAACTGAACTACTTGGATTCTGAGCTTAGGCAACCAAGGCTGCATATAACTAAACATTCAAATGCAGTTTTTGTTTTAATCTGGCCACTTTTAACATAAAAGTCAACTTAAAAATTAGTTTGTTTTTGTAACCACCAAAGTTGAACTGATTGATCCATTTTAGATATGGTACTGCATCACCTGCTCAGCAGTTAATCAGAAAAGAGGGAGTTGGAGTTTTTAGATCTCATGCCTTTATTAATATCCCTCAGTTTTTCAAATTTTTATGAAGACATAATATGAAGATATTTTAATATAAGAAATTCACTTAAATCAAGTCCAGTCCAGTCTCAAACATTCGCACTCAAGCGTTTGATTGTTTAAATTTTTATATGGAAGAACTCAGCCAGTAAGGCTATTCACATCCTCCAAGACCAAAACACCAAATTCTATTGGAGAACCTCCACTCTTCCTACATCAAGTACAGGGTCTATTATTATCAAGATGAGATAGAAAGAGAAAGCACACCATAACCCTCTTCAGTTCTGGGGCCAACTCCAAAACACTCAGAAAGGGATGAATACAAGGCCTGTTAGTACTACTAAACATGAACTGATAAAAATGGAACCAAGTACTAAGTCAACCGTAATAGCCAGATGGAGTAACTAGGAGGTAACTGATTAATAAACCTATGGAAATGGAATTCAGTATACAATGCAAGATTTAACTCTCTCTCAACCACCCAGATACCGCTACAAACTTGAATACTTGGTCCATAGTGAAGTTTATCAAAGGGGGAGAAAAGCTACCCCCCACCTAAAAGGACAAAGTAAAATCCCTGACACCATATCACAAAAGAGAGGATCTTAATTTTTTTCCTTTGCTTAGCATAACATGGACAAAAAAGAAAGAAATGGGACAGTGTGTCTAGTAAATTACAACTAGCACATGATGGAGAGAAGGCAAGTCCAATCCAGTGCAAGTAGGCTTGAAGGCCAACATGGCCAGGACAGAATCTAAATATTATAGAAGCTTCATAGCGAGATTGTGCAGGCCAATTTCTTGTGCTACAAGAGGGTTTAAACATTCCATAAAGAGTTGATAGTTGAGTGCCATAATTTCCCCCATTGAGTTTTGTAATCATTTTGCACTGCCACTATAGCTACTGCAAAACCCTCACCTACATGGAAATATAGTGTAGTAGTAGCAGGGAGGGAATGAGCAGCTCTGGTCAGTGTATCAACCATCTCATTTCCTTTAATTTCAACATGACTCAGAACCCACTAGAAGGAAACCAGAATTCCTAAAGCAGAGGGGTCTTCGGTAAAAAATGAATAGTAGTAGTTAGGGCTAGGGATGTCCTGATATATCAGTAATATTCAGGGCTGTGGAGTTGGCACATAAAAAACCAACTCCGACTCCTCAATTTTTTGTCTATCCAACTCCGAAGGTATATTAATTCTAAATCTGCTATGATGATAATTAAACAAGAGGCATTTCATCACCACCACGTGAAGCATCATCATCTGTGGTCATTGTTAGGGTAACTTTGTCTGTAGTAAAGAATCTTGTAAGTGGTGCTTGTCATTCAGTAGATTTCTGATCTTTTGTTAACTTTGAAGTAGTTGGAAGTTTTTTATTACTATCTTTCTCAATGACAACTTCTAAAATTTTGGGATGGAAACACTGCAAATGTCTTTTCAAATTTGATGCTCTGGTTGGTGCATTTTTATCAGAGCCAGTAAAAACACTGATTTTTGCTTCACATAATTTTTCATCATCATCATCCTATCATACACTGACACACGAAATGTTTCCCATCTATGGTTATTGTAAAATATTAAAAAACTGCAGACTTTGTTGGAAGTGTCTTTGCCATTGTGAAAGGGGTTTTAGACTTGAAAGTTAAAAACTTATGAAATTTAGAAAGAACTCTAAATTAAATAAGCATTAAAAATAAAAAATATTATCTGAAAAGAAAAAATGAATTAATGGCATTAGTGTCTGAAATGGAAAACATTGTGTTTATTATTTAAGTGGTTTAACCACCATAGCTGCCAGTGATATCACACACAAAAACATATTTTATTAAAATTTATATTGAGGTCGGAGTCAGAGTCGGTACATTTTTACTGACTCCGACTCCAGCACCACCAAAATTGCTTCTGACTCCACAGCCCTGGTAATATTGGTAGACTTTTAAAAATATCAGTATTGGCCAATATTTCAAAAGTAAGATTTTTCCAAAATTATGAATAAAAGACTATTTAAAGGATGAAATTTCCAATATTTTTTTGTTTTATCACTTCACATAATTTGTTATTTTTTCACAAAGGTTAAGTTCTCGTGTAAAAGTAGCAGCTGCTCTCTATGTTCAGGAGAGAGCTAATTTCTAGCAGTACTGGCAATGTTTCCTCCAATACTGAACATTAGGGTGGCTCATTTTTACACTTTTTTCGATATTTGATTGGGGGTAGTGCGGAAAAGTTGCAATTTGGAGAGAAAATAGAGTGTGTAAAATTTTTTTGATCTACGTCAATACCTTCCAGTGGCGGCGAGTCCTTAAAAATCGAAAAATAGGCCTAAAAACACAAATTTTATATAATTTTATATAATTTTTATATAATATTCATTGTTCAATGACTGCTATTAATTTATTCAAGCCTATAATAGTGTTCTCAGGGTTGTTTGCACAGAAATATACCGGAATTAACATTTGTATAACATCTTGTTTAAAACTTGCTTTAAATCAATATTTTGGATATTTTAACGGCTAAGACGCCACCGGAAGTTATTAACAGATTGTGCTGAAATTTTTATTGTTTATTTTGTAAGTCTTTAAAACCATTTTCCAATCTACCCCGTTAGGCCTATTTTTCGATTTTTAAGGACTCACGCCACCGCCGAGGAAGGTATTGACGTAGATAAAAAAAATTTTACACACTATTTTCTCTCCAAATCGCAACTTTTCCGCACTACCCCCAATCAAATATCAAAAAAAGTGTAAAAACGAGCCACCCTACTGAACATGCATTCATTTGCAACTATTGTTGATGGTTCCCCAAAAAACACATTTACTAAGCCCAACATAGGCCCACAGTCCAATTGTATAACAAGTAAAACTATGACATCTAATGCAGTGTTGCCATCTTTAATGAAAAGGCTTATTGCTTTATTGCCAAATTTTCAACACAAAATAAATTATGAATATGTTACAAAAATATGACAAACTAATAAACCTTAGCTGGATATCAGTATCGGTTATCAGCCAATACTATTTTTTAATTAATTATCAGTATCAGTTAAAAATTTATATCGGTACATCCCTAGTTAGGGCCAGATATGTAGCGAGTGTGGGTGAGTTGATCAGGCGGAGAGAGGTTTGGGAGTCTGTAACTATTAGGACATTACAAGCATTAACCTGTGGATACCAAAAAACAATGCCTATTGGATGGCAAATAACACTGCTGCCTGTATACTATGATTGGGGGATAGTTTCCAGGAAAAACACCTATTATTATTTGAGACAAAAACATCTGATGAACAAGATAAAGATAGCCTAGGCCCATCTATCTTAGATCCATCAGTATAAATTAGGGGTGCACCAGATATAATATCCAGTATCCAGCCAGATATAGGCCAAGACATTAGAAAATTAACACCTGTATGAAAATCTACCATAATATAACAACACATTACAAATAATATTTTATATACAAAAAAAATGGAAAGCCCTCCAGGGCCCACCCCTAAACCAGTCCAGCAACACTTTTTATATTAAATCAACACAATACTGATGACAAGAATAACAAACATCTGTCCATCCTTAACAATTACAGTTCTATTAATATAATCAGAGCTTTTTATAAAAATGTCTAGGCGTTAAATTTTTTAAAAAGTAAAATATTGCTAGACCCCTGCACTTACTTTCCACTCTTTTTTTCTCTTTTTTTTTTCCCTTTATTTTCAAAACAATACAAAACATTACAAGCTTGACAAATGTAAAAGAATACATTGAATACAATATAAAATGCCTGTAATGAAATCAATGAATGAAGGGCAGTATTGTGTAGGTCATACGCTGCCATTCAGCCTGGAGGTCTTCAGAATAAAAAAAAACAACAACAACAGTGATTTAGAACTTTTTTCCACTATTGTGCAGAAACAAGAACATTTCTCCTCTTTTAGGCAATATTCAGGATCACCTTGCTTCATAAATATTTCCATATTAAGAAAACATTCTCTGAAAATACAGAGGATGCGGGTGTGCAGAGAAGCTTTGAAACAAGTTTTGAGAGGAAATCAGTCCTCCTGCTTCCAAATTTGAACTGGACAGCATTTCCTATCTACAAGATGTTCAGATGCATATTGGTCTAACTTCCCTGCAATCAGTAGAACATGAGCAGTCTTTTTTTCAACCTTTCTTCTCTTGTAACTTACTTCCCCAGATTGCTCTCCTCTTGTGATCTCCATAAAACACACTTCAAGACTGTCCTCTTCGTCTTCTCTTTCGCATAGGAGAACTGGAATTTGAGCTTTTTTTGCTTCCACTTTCATTACCTTCACTTTCATCAGAATCATTAACACCTTTGTCATTTTCAATACCTATGACTTCTTCAATCAGCCAGGATTTAGCCTGCTCTTTTTGATCTTGTTGAAAGAAAGATAACTTATACCACGGATCTATTGCAGTCACAGTCACATAAGACCTGTTTTTCATTATGTTCAAAGACTTCCCATCATTACTCTCCGACAAGAAACACGCTCGAAGAGAAGTCAGGAGTTCTCTCTTTGTCATTTGAACACCTTGGTCATCATGGCCAATCTTTGAAAGAAATCTTTAAAATACAAATGCTCGGGATTACAGAAGACAAAGTTGATTTTTCCGAACTCATTTCCCGAGTTAGTCGGAAGAATGGTTTTAATATTTTAAGGAGACTTCATATCAGTGTCCACTCGAAGGATGTGATGGTAGGTAATTCACTACAATCAGCTAAATACAGTTGTACTGGAATTTTTAATTTATATAATCTTTCTAGCATCAAATATGCACTGTTCCAACGTGTTGGGACATCTTGAACCAATAGGAGAGGCTCAAGGTTTTGCTGCACTCGAATGTTTGAAATTGTTACAGGCCAAAGGAGAATGATTAAAGTGAGTTGCAAGGCAGTGACTTTTTGCAAGGACATCAATTACACTCCTCTGAACCATAATCGAGTCACTAATAACCAGTTGGAGTAAGTGAATGCTGCAGTGTATTTAAGGTATTTCAGCCAGGTCACTACCAAGAGCCATATTACTAGTTCCATCCCTCACCAATAAATTCCTCTTATTTGCATCACTATCCCAACTATCCCACATAGAGCGAAATTTCTCAGATATATTCTTGCTAGTATGCGACCCTGAGAAATGAGACGTGTAGCACAGCATCATATCTTTCAAAATCTTTACCTATTCAGTGACCCAATAATGATGTAAAACTTTGAGAGGTTGTGCATGTCCATATATCTGAAGAAAAGCTGACATGCTTTACTACTTCCAGCTTCTGAGCAATTTTAGACGAACTCATTATAAAGACGAGAAATCATAGTATCAGAGAAGTACCTTCTTCTCTGTAAGAGATATCTGGGTTGGAGGTAGGCCATTAGATCAATAAAACCATCATCTTCAACTAAAGTAAATGGCTCTTTGTCCAAAGCCATCATCATGCCAATTTTACGGTGAATCATCACAAACCTGGAGTCATTGATGTCCCATATTTTTTTAGATGAAAAGCTTTCCTCTATTGAGATCTGCTTACTCATTTGGTCCATTTTCTTTTCTTTCAGAGTACTACCAGTAGAAGTTGATGGTCTAGCTCGTATTCTATCTATGCCTATTTCCTTTGATTCAGTCACAGCTATTCTTTTTTTGTTATTTTTGTTTTTGGCTTCAGCATACTCTTTTGGGTGATTAATCTTCAAATGATTATGAAGAGGTGTTGTGCTAAAAGACTTTTGGCCACCTTTCTCCATCCCACATTTGATAATCTTTTGGCAAATATTACACTTTGCAGTGATATCGCTAGGATCATTTATTATATATAGTGACTACACAAAACTTGTCATGATTAATAATTAATAGTTTAATACAACAAAAGAACCTGAAAGAGAACAAAACAATTAAACATCTGAATATACTTAAATTATTATTTATCTTATATTTGGGTGGAGGGGTTGCTTGCCCCCAATGCAAAACAAAACATAGCAATAGGAGTGTAAAAATAATATGGTACCTAATAATATATATCCAGCCGGATAGATATGGCCATATCCAGTATCCAGCTGGATATGAAAAATTCATATTCAGTGCACCCCTAGTATAAATATACAAGTAATCTGGATACTTCTCTTCCAAGTATGCTGTGAAACACTGAACAATCACTTCTTTGGGGAGAGGGGGGTTCATATGAAAATAGGAGACAGAGGTTGGTACCAGATTCAATCTCCAAGGTGGGAAAGCAGGGAACACTGGAACTGTAAAAAATTTAAATTGTTATTGATATTTATTAAGAAGTCCAGTAGCTCTAAAGAAGAAAGGTTGCTTATTTGCCAGAGTCCAGTTCACTGCAAGGATCAAGGGATAATCCACCTCTAATGACTGACATAAAGGGTGAGAAAAGAGGGAAGCCAAAACATTAAAGTAGCTACTTCTTCAATATAGATAGATCTCAGGCATTCCATGACAAGTGCACACAGCTTACATCAGGTCATCTCACTGATTTTAGGGTAATTCCAGGACATAGACAAATGAAAGTGCCAAATGTACACTCCACCATCTCCAAAATTCATGAAACTTGGTGTGAGGGTTGGTTTTGGTCCAAATTATAAAAATCTGAATTTTTTTTGAAAATTGGTCAAGTTCATCAAATTTTATGGCTTGACCAAATTTTGGTCAAATGAAAAACCAACAATTTTCAAACGTAAATATCTCAGCTGCTAATTGTGGTAGTGTAATAAGTCTTAAATGATAAAATATGTAAAATTAACTGTAGTTTCTAAATATGTATCATTTTCTTAGGGTAACAAAAATAAAATTATGATTTTTTGGAAAAATGTCAATTTTTTTTTTTTTTTTTCGATTTGGCAGCGAAGATATCATTTTTCGAAAAAAAGACCAAGAATAAAAAATGTTTATTTGATGTATGTACACCATAATAAGTAATAAAAAGTCAGCTTATAGTTTATTATAAGGCTCAAAACTGAGTTTGAAATTAAGTAATAAAATTTTTTTCAGACGACGAAGATTTATTAGAGACTTGTTGGTCCAAAAAAAGGGCAATTTTCAAATCATAAAAAATACATGTAGATAAACCAAAGGAGAAAAAATCTTTTAAAATACGGTATATGTACAACATACATACATAACTTCTTAGATTTAGGGACAGAATATATTGACAATAATAATGTTTAATTTATAAAGCGCTTATCAGAGTATAAAATACTCTTCCTAATACTACACGTACACAAGTCTTTGAGAATGAATTAAGAAACAGTATTCTCATCCAGTGAATCCAAATTTTAGACACTAATAATATAATAAGAAAAAAGAATTTGAAAAGATTTTTATAACTATTAAGTATACACACATCTTAGATAAAAATTTTAGAAATATTATATAGACAATCTTAAATAGTATACATTCGATAGAATTTATTTTATCTTCTTTGAAGTTATTTAATTCTTGAAGTGGAAAAATGTATTGTATTCTTGTTCCTCCTCGTAAACTTGCTTCAATACTCCCAAATATTTTTTGTTGGAACGTGACAAACATCATCTTGTGCAGGAAAAATGTATGAGGGACATACGCCCGAAGGATGGAGAAATTTTATCAGAAAATCATCATATTCACAGTCAAAGGACTGGACTAATCCAAGCCATAGTTTATTTTCCTACATACAACCCACAAAAGAGCCTGTTTCAATTTCGCGTTGAGAGACAGTATTATGTTCTTGATCCGAAGCAGAAACTCTAATGAGCTCTCTTATTTCGACTGACTGTGCACTCAGAGAGTGGATAAACCTTCAACAAATTCTTGGAAATTGGGACGAAGTGATGTAATTGTTGAGTACCTTTGATAGAAGTAATAGGTTCACTCAGACGTTTTTGCAAAGAAAGCTCTACATCTACAACTTCTGCCTCAGAGACGTAAAAAAAAGTCAATAGCGGTTAGGAATTCTTGAGAGCAGAAATTGTAGAAGTCCTCAGCTGTTAAGATTTGATGGTCGAGAGGCCGTAGTAAGCTTTCTCTAGCGACTGCTCTTTTTACCGTTCCACCAATACCGTCGCAGGCATTCTTCCCGTGGGATGTCGTGAAAAAATTCCACTCAGCATGAATTTTGAAGTCTTCGAAATGATGGCATAAATTTAGAAAATTTGTTTTATTCTTATACTGAGCTGCGCATCCATATGTGAAATAATGAATTTTAGTTAGGTTTGAATTTTGTTGTTGGATGCACAGGATTAATTTTTTGAGAAAACTATGAACCAGAATTGTATCATACCTGCGACAGTTTGAAACGAAGCAGTAACTTTTGTAAATTAGTTTTCCTGCATTGTTTTTGGAATAATAAACGAATGGGTGCACTGTACATTGCAAGTTCTCCCAATGAAACCCCTGGGCACAATCTTGTACGACGAATGAGAAGTTTCTGCGAAATCACCCACCAAATCACCTTCATTTTCGGGCAGAGTTTCTTTTAGATTTTTGAAGTAACTCTACTGATATTTATTCGTGAAGTGCTGTCTTGTCAGTTGTGCAATTTTTTTGGTGAGCGATTCCACGTATTCCTCTGGAGTTTCGGTGATATCTTAACACACAGTGATCGACAGAAACCCATTGTTTATATTTTCTCTTCCATCGCCATGGTCCAAACTTTCTAAATAATTTTTGATTCTGACCTCTCGCAGGCATCTTTTGCATCGGTGCATCATACAATCTTCATTGTCCATGCTGCAGATGGATAAAGACTAATTTTTTGTAGTCTAAATCTTTAATGCCTAACGCTGATATTTGTAGTTTCGGATTTTGGTGATGCGTACATACGCAGACACTGAGTTCTGCTTTGTCCCGCAAGCACGCACCACGACGGTCGAAGATGAGCAAAGGTACTAAAGCCTATTTTGGGATTTTCATCATTTTTTGCATATTCAGCATATAACTCTTTCAAGTTACACAATACCAGTCTCTCTTGTTTTTTTATTTTTTCACCCTCTTCATTTATCGTAAACTTATAATCTTTGATTCCCGGGCACATCCTACTATATTCGTCATTTTCATAAAACTCCCAAATTATTTTTTTTCATTTCAGCTGTGATGACCTTCCCTTTCGTCATGTTCAGAATGTTAGGAAGAATCCCAAACTGTTTTTGAAGATTGCAGCTCTTACACACCATATACTTTGTTGCTCCAAAGAAGTCAGCAGTTTTTTCAATGGGATAGGGATACAATGATAGTATTTGTAACCTAAGATTGCAATCGTTACTTGCTTGAAATTTCTCCTTTAATTCTTCCATAACCTTTTGATACCTGAAATAAAGTGTATTTGACATTAAGTTTAATTAGTATATTTTTAATTAAACTTTTCATTAAATATATGTATATGTATTATATTGTCCGATTATAAAAATGTAAACAGATAAAACTTAATTTAGTATATACTTCAATGACTGTATTGAATTTAATTTAAAATGTCAAATTTCAATAACTATGTCCAAAAAGTATTCTTGCCTCTCTAAATCATCTTCCAAACAACTTTTTTTGGATGGACCAGCTTCAGAATAGTCAATAGGAGCCCCATAAGCAGCTTCAAAACTTTGTTTAACCTTTTCCATTGTCGATCTGAATTTTGTAGAAGCCTTTATCTGTTTTTGTCCTGGCTTCAATCCAGCTGTAAAACAAATTCATAAATTTAGGTTGCGTGAAATAATCAAATATCAAATATTTTGTATATACAGTATGTATTCAAGTGCTGATGCTAATATTTAAAAACAGAAAACTACGAATTTGGCATTAAGAAACAAATGTCCTGAACGGAGTCTCTATTGTTTTATTACCTGTTTTAATGGGGCTTTCATCAAATAAAGGTAAAATATTGTCGCTGAGCAAATCTTTATTGAATTGCCTGTCTTGAACGACAAATTCTTCCAATGGTGGTGGATAGTGATGTTAAAAAACCGTTTTTTTTATGTCCATGTTTTTTTTGTCATTTTTTTTTGTTTTTTTTGTTTTTTTCAATAATTAATATAGATATTGCCAATTTAATTATAAGGTATACTTTTGCAATGATATATATTATAAAAATAAATAAATAAATAATAAAATAGGCCATATGGTACCAGTATAGAATCCCCTTTTCAGCCTATTTACAGAAAAAACTGGCCTCTTTCTTGCACTGAAAGTCTTTATCTTGAGATCCATTAAACTTGCGAGAACACTGGCTGGGAGCTGACTGCCCATTGTCCAACCTTTCCAGGACTCTCCCATCCATGCCTCGGATTTTGAATCTCCCACTTAACTATCCTTTAGACCCGCGATGACATTTTCGCCCCGAGACCATCCATATATATACATACACATACACCCATATATATATAAATACTTATATACACATATTTATATCTATTATATACCCCATACATACGCATACATCCAGAATTCCAGATACATACGCACGCATACTCACATATATACCTACACAAACTCATACACCTCTATTTCGCCCTTTCATTACCTCCGAGATCATTTAGCACATACAGTAATATCTATACAGCCAAAAGAAACTGATTAAGCACAGACAGAGCAGCAAAGCTTGTATTTATATCCCAAAATGCAAAATTCCAAGAAAGTGAAGTAAAACATGGTGCTACATTGGCTTCGTCAACATCCAAATCTGCAATAAGTACCAGTACCTGTGATATTGAAACTATATGCTCTAATCAATCTAGTGATAATGATTCTTCAATGGAAATAGAATCAGATAATGAAAGTTAAACAGCATTAGGTTAACACAAAGGTTAAAGAAAGAGATGAATATTTTTATTTTTTTTATTTTTCTATTTCGAATATATATATATATATATATATATATATATATATATATATATATATATATATATATATATATACACTGGTATTCTTGCCAATCACAATTATATATATTGTTTTATACCAGTATTATGTATTTTTTATTATGTATATTATACCAGTACCTGTGATATTGAAACTAGCATATATGCTCTACCCAATCTAGTGATGATTCTTCCATGGAAATGAAGGTTAAAACAACATTAGGTTAACAAAAAGGTTCAAAAAAAGGAATATTTTCCTTTTCTATCTGGATATATATACTGGTACTCTTGCCAATCACAATTATGTATATTGTTTGAAACGAGGGAGAATGTTTTATTCTAGTTAAAAAATATATACATATAAAAAATAAGGGTTTGTTTTTCCTTTTTATTATATACTTTTTGCATGATTCAATTTTTCTAAGATGACTATATAGTATATATACTAGGTATAACCGTATAAGCATGGTAGTATAGTAAATTATAGGTAATACTAATATACTTATTAGATTAAAGGAAGAAAAATATGGAATAAGTTTAAAACAATAAAAAACAAAAAACTGACTACCTTCGTTTTAAACAAAAAAAAACGACAAAAAAACAAAAAAAATGACAATAAAAAACAACTCGCATCACTAGTGGTGGATTCGTGGAATCACTACTGCTTCGCTCCATACATTCGTTAAGTATGTCTGGCTCAGGTATTGGTGCAGGTTCCGGCTCTCTGGATGAACGTTGAACATGTTCTAATACAGTGTGTCCGTAAAGTCATGGTGGGATTTTAAATAGCTATATTATTGCAACGAAACATGATAATGAGATGAAAAAAAGGCAAATTGAAGAACTCTAAAAGAATAACTTTATTTAACGTAGTTCGATATGGGCTCCTCTGGTAGCCCTGCAGACATCTAGGCGGTGATTCAATTCCAGCCACACACACCCAAGAACATCAGGAGTGACGGATGCGATAGCTTCCATGATTCGCTCATGCAAGTGATGAATATCCCTAATGGGTACACTGTACATGCTTTGCTTGATGTAACCCCACAAATAAAAGTCCAAAGGTGTCAGGTCCGGAGAGCGTGGAGGCCATGGCTTCCATCCTCCTCTTCCTATCCATCTCTGTGGAAATTTTTCATTAAGGAATTCTCGAACAACGTTGGCATAGTGCGGAGGAGCACCATCTTGCTGAAAGATGACATTATTGTCAATAAATTGGGGTACTGCAAAATGTTTTCCAACATAGCGAGGTAGTTGTGTGACATCACAGTGGGTTCCACGAAGAAAAATGGTCCAATCACTATCTCATGCTAGAGCACACCACACATTAGCTTTCGGGCTATTACGCTCATGTTCAACATAGGCATGTGGACAGCCTAGACTAACTACGAGATAAAGGTTAAGCTTAGCCTAGACTAACTACAAGATACAACTTTGAGAGTTGTTCTTCAATTTGGCATTGTTTCATCTCATTATCATGTTTCGTTGCAATAATATAGCTATTTAAAATCCCACCATGACTTTACGGACACACTGTACAATTGGCTTCTTTTTAATTGTGACATAGCAATTGCTGCATAGTAATTGATTTTCTTCCAAAATTCCATAGCTTGCAGCTGCCATGGCAGAGTTTACTTTTTTGATGTTACAGAAAATTCTTAGTGTGTTTTTTCATAGGATCGCAACAAAATTTTGTGTTTTGAGGCATTTTAAGGGTTAGGTAAATTTCCGTATACTAGAAAATTAGGTATATATATATACTGAAAATCTGGAAAGAACAAAAAAAATTAAAATTGAGGATTTTTTTAGTCATTTTTTTTACATAATCGTCGATAAGCTGACTTGTTATTACTTATTATGGTGTACATACATCAAATAAACATTTTTTATTCCTGGTCTTTTTTTCAAAAAATGATATCTTCGCTGCAAAAAAAAAAAAAAAAAATCAATTTTATTTTTGTTACCCTAAAAAAATTATACATCTTTAGAAACTACAGTTAATTTTACATATTTTATCATTTAAGACTTACTACACTACCACAATTAGGAGCCGAGATATTTACATTTGAAAATTATTGTTTTTTTTCATTTGACCAAAATTTGGTCAAGCCATAAAATTTGACCAACTTGACCAATTTGACCAATTTTCAAAAAAATTCAGAAATTTGTAATTTGGACCTAAACCAACCCTCACACCAAGTTTCATGAATTTTGAAGAGGTTACCGTGTACTTCATTTGTCTATTTCTCGTAGAATTACCCAAATAATAACAATGATAATACTAATTAAATAAATAAATAGATTAATCAATCAATGTAAGATCTGGAGTATAATTGATTTCTTCTTCTCATTGTTAATATGGTCAGAGTTCAACTGATTGTTGGTGGCTTTATGTGGCAGAGAACAGGTTTGTGTATGACTGTCTCCCACTGGTCTGCATACACCAGAGTACAGCTGTACTGTACACAACTTAAAAACAACTTCAAACTGTGCAGTACACAGCAAGGTCAACTGGAATGGTCAAAATCACAAGTATAGCAGTGGAGAATAATAATCAACTCCAAACATTTATGCGAGCCACATATGTGAAATTACAAACTGCGTGTGTGCAACCCCTAAATTTAGTCCAAATGACTTAAAATTTCACCACAAGGGTTTTTTCATACATAAAACATTTTAAGGGTTAGGAGCATGACTTTTCTAACTTTCATTTTGAAGAACCATCCTAAATTGGTTAGACAACTTCTTGTCCAACTGCACTTTTCAAATACTCATTAATGACCTCTCCATCTTTCTCCTTTAAAAAGGGTATACCCCCAGGGTTCTGTTCTTAGTCCATTGTTATTCACTGCATATCTCTTGGATAGACCAAGTATTGAAGCAGTTCAATCATCAGAGTTTGCTGATGATACAGCTTTCTATGTGGCAGTAGACACCCTTTAGAAGCCCAACAGATGTTGCTAAAAATAACTGATAGTTTCTGCACCATGATGAAAACTTGGTCTTTCCCTGAATCAAGAAAAATCCAGAATTATCTTTTACAAATCAAAAGGTTCAAGTGAATCCCATTATCCAAATTAGTAACAGCCCAGTTGCCATGGTCACATCCTTCCAGTTTTTAGGAATGGTCCTTGACAGCTCCAGACTGACTTGGTCTTGTCATATTAACTACCTGGTGACATCTTGCATGAAATGTCTGAACTCTTTAACCCTTTAATGCCCAGTGTGTGAAATTTTCATCATTAACTTTGGAAGCAATTTTAGACCTTCCAGTTCCCAATGTGTGAAATTTAACACATTTCGTATTTTATTAATTATGAATAATAAAACTTTGTAAAATATATTTTTCAGTTATTTTGGGTCCAATTAAACGATTTTTATATCCCAATTTTTTTTTTACTTTTTGACTTAATAGATAGGGGGCAGCTCGATCTACACTTCTCACTTTTTACTGATCATTTATCTTAGGGTAAAATAAAAGTATGTTGATATTTATGATTCAGCCTCTTTCACCTTGAAAAATAACTTATGCACAGAGTGCGTACATTCCATTAAAAAAAAGTTGCATTTATATTTCACCTTTGACCTTAGGTCAGAGTTCAAAATTCAAGGTCATGAAAATTGACATAAGTAAAGACCTTTTAGATGAAGCATATTCAAGCAAAAAATTGGAGTAGGATCTCCATGGGTTTGCTTTCCACAAGCATTTGAAATTGTGCATGTTGAAAATTTTGAGCATTTTATTTAAGATAACTTCACAAATAATTCATATACGGTATATACATATGATATAGCTAGCTACATACATGATGTGATATATGCCTATAAGTAAGCATCAAGATTTTTGCAAACAAGTTATTTGGTTATCTAAAAGTATCAATTTTTATCACAAATCTTATATAATTTTTGCAGTTAAAAATAACTTGAAATTTAGATGTTTGAAGTTTGAACAATGACTAACTTGTTAATTCATCAGAAATACCTGTACACTTCATATTGCTGTGCTGAACCTGAAAAATATTAATTTTATACTTATTAAAAATTTAAGTAAAATTATCATGAGGAGGAGTTTAAAAAACTAATTAGCAAGGTAGGTAGTTAAACCCCTTAGTTACCTCCCAAGGCCTAGGTGTGTACCTCATTCCAACTTCCGAAGGACCTAGGCCTAGATACTATGCAGGGTGCCAAAACAGGTTTTTTTTCATTATGTATTAGTTTAGAGATCTTATATATTCTACTGTATGGCAGAAACAAGCATAGGGATCGGGCACATGCTTGTGGAGAAAAAAAAATTTCTTAGCTACTAGGATTCCAACCCAGGATCATTTATTCGCACTCACAGGCTCTAACAACTAGAGGGTTAGAGGGATTTCTGCTATTTAATAATAATTTAATATTAGGAAGCTGTACAATTTAAGATAGACTAATACTTAGAACTGTATTCATAAGTGTTAACAATTATTAAAATATAGTTAGTTACAGTATATAGGCATACATGTCAATGAGCAATTTAAATAGCAATACTCACATTTTCTATGCAGTTGTAAGTTTTTGATTATATGTTTTTGACAATAAGTCAGGGTTGGCAAAAACCCAGCAAAACCCAACTGGTTTTTTGGGGTTTTGCCAACTTGCAATAAGTTTGTATCCAGTTTCTTGATTACTTTTTAAGATGATGCTTTTTCAGGATCATATTGGCTTTATTGGTTTCCTTTTTTGTGATTGTGTATGTTCTTCCAGTAGCTGTCATTGGGTTTATGATTGTGAGGATGTTGGACAAATCTACTGTAAGTATATCAGGATAAGGAAATTACTTGTTTGGGCCACAATGGTGAAGGAAGTTTACTTTCACTTCACCCTCACCAGGATATGTTTCCATCACACACCCAATCCACCAGTGGTTATCATACTCCACTCTTACATATCCTGTGACATTTTCAATTAATTGAGTGGCTTGTTGGGGGGAAATGAATTCCTTTTGACTTTCAACTAAGGCTCTGTACATTTGTCCTTCTAAACAATTTTTGTCAGTGGTATGAATGAATGTAATTTTTTGAGTTCCCGGTATGGTTCTCACTTTTGATAAAATTGGATCTAAAAATTCTCTCTCATTTGAGTATTGTTCTTGTGTTGTAAAGCTAAGAGACATTTGAGTCAATTTTAAGGAACAGAAATCAAAAATCTTTTGGGGACAATTTGATTTTCATATGGCCTACGAAGACTTTCTTTTGATGGTTCCTCCGACACCATCCGATGGTCCCTTGCCATGGCTGGTAGCAAAAAAAATGCCATTCAGCCTTAACTCCAAATTCTTCATGGTGGTGGCATAAATTTAAAAAGGTTTTGCAGTTTTTGTGTTGACCTGCGCATCCATCAGTAAAATAGATAATTCTGTTTAGTAGCTGAAAATTTGACTCAAGATGATTTACTAAAACTTTTATGAATAGTTGCACTGCAACAGTATCATGTGTATTACACTCTGAGATAATAGTTAGAGAGCTGTGATTTACTTTTTCTTGCTCTTTGTAATAATAAACCCATCTAGGCAATCTTCTAAATTTTGAACAACACAGTCCAGCTGAGATCGATCTGTTGTTGTTCACTGTTTGTACTGGATTTCATCAATACCTTTTTCTTCGTAACATGTAAGAAGAGTTTCCTTTAGCGAATCAGGTCTAGGGCATTGATCACACTCCTAAATAGCAAGGTTAACTTTTATCACAAATAATTTTTGCTAAAGCGCAGTGGTAACTAAACAGAGTTTCTTCCTCACTGGTAATTTCTGCCATTCTGGAACCTGTCATCATTAACTTAATGCCCATTCCACGCATATGTCAACTTTTGATGAAAATTTGAAACTAACCAAATTTACAAAACTTTATTATTTTTATTCCTTAAGATCTCTAGTTTTCAAAATTACAAACAGATTTCAAATATCTCCATTAGTTATAAAGCAATGACAAAAGATATATAAGTATGTTCTGATATGTTACACAGTAGAGAAACAAAGCAATTTTCAATTCTATACACAAAATAAACAATAGTAAATATAAGGTAAAACCATACAGCCGCATATAGTACACGTTTTTAGCTACAAAAGGCTATTTGTAGATTTATCTTAGATATCTTATTGTGTGACATGCACTTGAAAACTTTGGGTGAAAGAGGAATGACCATTATGCAAATTTCACTTTTTTGATCTAGTAAAAACAGCTTACATCTGATCATGCTCCACCTTTGTTTTCTCTTAGTTTTTATGTACCTTTACTGCCATGATTTAGTTTTGTTGTCAACATCTCAGGTTTGTCCGCAAACAGCATCATGGTCATTCCCAATTCTTGAGTAACGGTTGTACCTGGTACGGAGTCATGACTGTTACGCATGTTTTACTTGTTTCAGTATACCTCATGTAACTTTTATTTTAGTTGTTTATTAATAACTTGCTTTATTTCTCTTCTTTTTAGATTTTTTGAAAAAATAAAATAGATTCTAGGTGTGTATACGTACATTTAACAGCTGGCAAAATGCTACCAAAGACTGCAGCAGAAAGAATGCAACTTTATCGCCAATGTAAGGCAGCAGCATATCCTGAAACCTGGAAAGCGAAAAATGCAGAAAAGTGTAGGAAGTATAGACAAGGTCTGACAGCACAGCAAAGGAAGAGATCTAATGCTAAAGCTGCAGTAAGGAAACAATGTTACAGGGCAAGGAGGAGTGAACAGGGAGAAGAACAACCTGTCTACAAGTCTCAGCAAGCCTTAGGCAAAGCTGTGATGAAAACAGCCCATGCCTTGCCTTTCAGCCCAAGGAAAAGGCAAGTTGTCATCGCCAACATTGTCCAAAAGGTTGGCCTAAATCTTGCAGTTCCTCCAGCCAAGAAACCAAAGCCATCAACAGCATTGACCAAGGAGGTGAAGGAAGCTGTGGCCTCCTATTATAAAAATGATCACATATCACGAGCCTTGCCAGGAAAGAAACAAAAAGTCAGTATGATCAAAGGAGTCTGGGAAGAAAGAGCACGTTGCCAGAAGGGTCCTCTGCTACACGTTGAGGGAGGTGTACCAGCTGTTTAAAGGAGTCGAAACATGCTGGCATGGAGATAGGGCTTTCAAGATTCGCAGAACTTCAGCCTGTGGAAGTGGAACTTGTAAGCTACAAGTCACAGAATGTGTGCTGCTGTCCATACTGTGAAAATATGAATTTTCTCCAAGGCAGCCAGGTGGAAAGATAACAAATCCACCTTCGACTTAATCAACCATCTAGTGTTTGACTCTAATAATAATTAATGTCATGTATGCGAAGAAAGTGTGATAAATGCATTTTGGCCAAGGAGTGTTCTGATAAGATCGAAGCTTTAATGGATGATGACCACACAGACATTCTTGTACGTCAATGGGATGGTGGTCATCTCAAGACAGAAGAATTCCCAACCCCCTCGGAACTTGTATCAGAAATTTACCAAAAAATGGGTACCTACGTTACACATACCTATAGGGGCATTCCAGGAGAGATCACCCAATGCATGTCACCACTCTGACTTGGATTTTGATGAAAATTGACATACAGGGTTGTTCTGGGTGCTGATTTCACTGGTCAAAATGAAAAAGTTCTATGACCCATAGTTTTTGAGATATGGGTCCCCAAAATTTTGGGGGCCCCACTTTACCACCTAACTTTAATAGGCAATAACTCCCAAACATCTTACCATAGATCTATAAAACTAAATTTTTAGAATCAGCATGAAGAGATCTATTAAATGATACCACATTCAAATGTGTAGAACAATAATGAAAATTTCCCCCCCTTTTTTATTTTTGACCCTCACCCCCGCTAGGCAGTGAAATCAAAAAAAAAAAAATTTTATTTATTAACCACTTAACAACTTATTTATTTCCAAGAAAGTGGACAATATATATCTATTTTTTTTAATAGAATATTTTATTCTTTTTATTGTGCTAAAGAGGAAAATAATCGACATTTTATTATTTTTTTTATTTTTAAGAAGTTATAAAGAATTACATGTCCTTTGAAAAATTTGCCCGAGTTTATACGTTCATTTTTTAAAACGAGAAATACATGTTTTTTTGAATAAAAATAATAATAAATGTTAAGCAAATTCCTTTCAAAACAACTCTGAACTAAATAAAAACTATGTAAAGGAAAATTGGCATATTACTTTTAAGAGAAATCATACTTCGAGTGATAATCACGAAAGCACGGAGAAACGCATAGGCCTACATCGCAATCTCTGCAGTAATATCTTGACTCACGGCGAATTTTTTTTCCCCTTTCGGTTTTCTTTCGTGTACAAACTGCACATATCCTTGTTGGGTTCGTTTTTTTCTCAGTTGCTGGAATAATATCTGGAAAGTGGCGCCCTGACATTCGAAGTGGTGTGGCATTGGTGCTTGGTCGACCCCTTGAAGCTACGAAAGATACTTTGTATTTTGCAACCATCATGTCGATCAGCTCCATTCTGTAGTCTAATGGTTTCTTGCTTTGTCCCGTTTGTTTGAAAAGAATGAAAGAATTCCATACAGCTAATTCTAAAAGATGAAAAAACAACTTCCGGTAATACTTCTTTCCCCGTTTCCTCATTGGGTAGCTTGAAAGTGTTTGATCAACCCGATCAACTCCTCCCATGGTGTTGTTGTAATCCTTCACAATCTGAGGCACACGGACAACACCTCGCCTTCTTACACATTCTGTCATTTCTGAAGAATGAACAGTTGATAGAAGAGTGACATCCCTTTTGTCTTTCCATTTCATAGCCAAAACTTTTCGACGCCTAAATGCAATACTTTCCCCCTTTTTCAGTTTTTTGTTTTTTATTTGCGCAGGTATCCCTTTCCTTGTTTGTTTTACAGTCCCATAAGTGTCTGTACGATGTTCAACCAATAAGTTAGCCAGCTCCGGTGAAGTATAAAAGTTGTCTGTAGTCAGGCAATGACCTTTCCCCAATAATGGCTCCATCAATGACATCACAATTTGGATAGATACTGGAAGATCTTTATAAACCTGACTCACTTGAGTACCTTTTCCAGTGTATATGATTGTTGACCAAACATAGCCTGACTTTGATTCGCAAAGCATGTATAATTTTATGCCAAAGCGAGCTCTCTTCAGAGGCATATACTGCACCCACCCAAGACGTCCTTTATACATCATAAGGCTCTCATCAATTGTCACATCACGATCTAGGTTGTATAGAGAATTGAATTTGTCACTAAGGTATTTGTAAACTGGATAAATTTTGTTCAGTTTCTGGTATGGGTGGGTATTTGGGTCATAATCTTCATTATTTGCAAAATGTAAATTACTTTTCAAAAGCTGAAATCTTTTGAGAGTCATGCAGTGTCTAAAAAATGGTGTATCCATGATAGGCTTTTTTGTCCAATAAAGCCAATAGTTAGGCTTTGGAATTAGGCCTTGCAGCATTGTTATTGCTAAAAACACTCTTATCTCATTACTGTCTGTAGCTCTCCAAGCACTGTTCCCGTGTTGCGTTGCATACTGATTCGTCTCAGTTACAATAATATCGATGAGTTCATCAGTAAAATATAAATTGAAAAAATCTAATGGATTACCTTCAACGGGAACATTCGTATTTGCATTACTCTTTGTGAAGTCAAATCTTGGAGGAGCTACCGTAGGCTGAGTCTCTTCAAACCACGATTGACGAAATTGCTCAAATGTTTCATCTGATTCACCCTCCGAAAAGTCTTCTGAGCAAGAGGAATCACTGTTATCATCTTCGGAAGAGCTCAGATGTATATCTTCAACATTTCCTAACAAACTTTCTTCTTCACTATCAGAATCCATCTTTATATGACTAAAATTACCATATGTAAAAAATGATTTGGACAGACATACAACACACCTCGGATGACTGTTGCGCACTGAGAAAGTACTGTATATAAACATAATTATGTGTGTTATATGTCAAAAGCCAGGCTTCAAACCACGCCCAGAGGCGTGGCTTTCGAGCAGTACAGCCAATTAGAGTAAATGCACGAGATATCTCATTCAAATTTTAAACATACTTCAAATTTTTCATGCGCCCGAGTAAATTCGGGTAAATTTTTTAGAGCGAGTCTTTGATGCCCGAGTATATTCGGGCAAAATCGTTAAGTGGTTAAACTTTCATTAATTGTTAAAGGATACAAACAATAAAAAATGTGGGTATCAAGTTGCAAATATTTTAAAAATTATTAAAAAAATATGTACATTGTGAAATTTTGACATTTTTACGCCTGCAGACTAAAATAGAGAACTACAAATGATATTCACATTGAAAAAAATAAACAGCAAAAATATGAATTGAACACACATTACATCAAGTTGATTCATAATTACATGAGTTTTTCAACTCATTTTCTGGGAAAACATTGAATACGCATTGTTCCTGGCTTTAAAGTTGATGTGCTTAATAAACCTAAAATTTTATCTCTTGATATGTGGCATGTATCTCTAATTTGTGGAAAGTAATAGTAAACACTATCCTGATGGGTGCAAAAAGCTAACCTCACTCATCAAATTCCTCATTATAGGAATGTACAAATCCCAACCATTTCTGATCATTGTAAGTACAAACTATGTACTCTCCTATTTTTGGATTAACTTCAACATTACCTTCACCCAGAAAAGCTTTCCTTATAATCCTCCTCACCTCACCAACTTCATCAGAAGATAATTCAAATGTTTTTGTTATTTGCATTAATAGGTACAAATCTGTGGAATGTGTGTTCCTGTTAGTTGCATACTTTTTTCATATGTCACTTAAAAATTTTTCCATAGCTTCAATTTCTTCAGAATTTATTAAAACAAAATTTATGCTGTCACTTATATTGTTTGAACACAATTCAAACATGTCTTCTGGTGGTAATATTTGATTTGCGAATGTTCTCTGCATACTCGCTCTGGCTATAGATCTTTTCACTGTACCGGGTGTACCCCCAATCCCATCACAAGCGCTCTTACCATGGCTTGTGGCAAAGAAATGCCACTCACATTCCAGCCCAAGATCTTCATGTTTACAAAGTTGAAACGATTTTTATATTGTCCTGCACATCCATCAGTAAAATAATGTAATTTTTTGATATGAATGTGGGATTTTCTAATAATAGGTATGAGTGTATTTAAAAAAGTGTAAACCATTGTAGTGTTATGTTTTGTATCTGGAGATAAAAAACAATAACTTGAATGTTTTGTTTCATTACTTTCTGGTTCCTTATAATATAACACAAAGGGATGCACTGTGCATTGGGTATTTTCCCAATGAAAACCTTGGGCTGCATCCTGTACTACAAATGAGTAGTTTTCTGAAAAGTCACCAAGAACTACAGCTGTATGGCTATTTAAATTATTATTCAAGTTTTTGGAAATGCACTCTGATTCTTTGCTATAAAGTGATGTGTCGATTTGACAATTTTTATGCTTAATGAATTCATAAAATCATCTACAGACTCTGTTTTTTCAACCATATTGCATCGATCTGTAGTAACCCATTGTTTATATTTTATTTCCTCACATTCAGGATCATTAACACTTTGAAAAGTGAGCAAAAAATTCTTAATACCTTCTTTTGGACAGAGATTACATATTTGCATCATGCAATTCCTGTTGTTGACATCACACACTGCTTTCTCCATAAGAGTTGTGTATTCCAACCCTTTGACACCCAAAGCTGAGAATTATATTTTGGCATTTTGGTGGTATGTACATACACACACAGAATGGGTACCAGCAGCTCCAGCTAAAACACAATGTTTGGGGCAAAGGCTGGCAAAACTAGAGAAGCCAATTTGGGGACTATCTGGATTATTTTTATAGCGACTAAAAGCTTCTTTCAGATTCACTAACACCAGTCTTTTCTGCTCAGATTCTTTATACCCACTTTCATTTCTGATACTCAAGCAGTCTTTTGTACCTGGGCATAAATGACTCATTTCATCCGATTCAAAAAATTTCTGAACAGAATCTTTAGTACCTTTAGTTATTACTTTTCCTTTTGACATGGGTTCAATTTCAGGAATAATTCCAAGTCTTTGTTCTATATTTCTGCTTTTCTTGACTAAATATTCAGTTGTCTGAAATATTTATAGTTTTTGATATGGTAAATGGAGATAATGTCAATATTTGGAGTTTCCTCTCATAACTGTCAGTAGAATGGAAAGCTTCACCCAGTTCATTCATGAGATGAATCATTGACCTGAAACAAATTCATGAATGTATGATAGCTATAAACAAAACATTACATGTGCATATTAAATTTTTTGGATTATATTAATAATTTCAAGTGTAACAAAATGAGCATTCTTTGAGATAGTCAAATTAAACCAAAAATTATTTTGTGATCAAATGAATTCCAAATGATTTAATGGGCTCATTGATTTCCAATCTTTAGAGAGTTGTGCTTCTAGTTTCTACTCTCAAAGGTGAATACCTACATTTTGTTTTTATGCTTCAGTTGTAGTTTAGGTATATTCCTACTTAATAATAGCGTATCATTTTAAAATTCATACCTTCGAGTTTCATGATCCAACTTTGTAGCTTTTGACGGGCTTGGGATCTCAATTTCTAAACTTGTTTCTAGCTTTTGTTTTAAAGAATGACGTGCTTTTTCTATTGTTTGAATAGCTTGTGCTTCTTTTCTTGAGGAACCCAAACCATCTGAAATTTTTTAATAAATATTTGATCCATTTGATATATATGGACAATAATAATTAATGTCAACATATTAATTTAATAAGTTTAATAAATTTAATATGTCAACATATTAATTTCATTAAGTTTTTCAGCAACTGCTGAAAAACTGTCTTGAAAGTAAAGGCATTATAAATAAATAATATAAATAACAAAATTATAAATATAAAAAGTACCTATCATTAAATACTTAGGCTTCTTCACTGGAGTTACAGCAAGACTCGAACTTGAGAAACCTCTTCTTTGGCATTACTTGATATACTTGGATCATATTCATCACTTTCTGAAATAACATTCTCAGAAGACTGATTGTGATCAGACTCTTCACTTTGTGATGTTGATAGCAACTCTGGTCTCTGGGTCAATAATTTTCTACAGTTGCTACATAGTACAGTATTCATTTGTAGTTTCCATTTACATCGATCATAAAGTGATTGGCTAATGGTTCTTATATCCTTGTGTATCTTTTTCTTATGTTTTTGTAAAGGATCATCACAGTATCTAACCATTTTTCATTACTAAAAATACACAATTGTGAATCTCAAAAATAAGATATGATTTGACTCAAAATAAGCATATCTGTAATAAGAATAAGCATAATTAACAAACATTTGAGAGAGAGAGAGTGTGTGTGAATATATGTTATACATAGGATGTAAATATATCATTTGTAGTTCTCTATTTTAGTCTGTATAAAACTCAAAATTTCAATGTACAAATATCAATATACATATTTTTTTCAATAATTTTTAAAATATCTTGCAACTTGATACCCACATTTTTTATTGTTTGTATCTTTTAACAATTAATGGAAGTTTAATAAAAGAAATTTTTTTTTGGATTTCACTGTCTACGGAGAATGGGAGTCAAAAATAAAAAAGGGGGAAAATTTTCATTATTGTTCTAAACATTTGAATGTGGTATCATTTAATAGATCTCTTCATGCTGATTCTAAAAATGTATAGTTTTATAGGTCTACGGTAAGATGTTTGGGAGTTATTGCCCATTAAAGTTATGTGGTAAAGTGGAGCCCATCTCAAAAACTATGGGTCATAGAACTTTTTTATTTGAACCAGTGAAATCAGCACCCAGAAGAACCCTGATATGTCAATTTTCATTAAAATCTGGGTTGGAGTGGTGACAAATTTTTAAATTTTTGGGCGATTTGTCCTGGACTGCCCCTATAATATAGTCATTCCAGCTCAACTGGTACAGATTTCAGAAAGTTGGTCAGGTGACCATCTCCAATTTTCTTCAAATTTTCAGGGTTGATTCATATACCATTCAATAGCTTAAATCTAAAATTTTAGCTTCCTCAGTCAAAAAAATTAATTTTATGGTCGCTTAAATGGCCTCCACCTCCGACAAAAAATGCCCATGTTGGGCTTGATTGGCCAATGCCTTCATTTTGAGAGGCCTTGAAAAGTGTCTTCTAATAGGAGTAGAAACTTCAAATTTGTCATGCCAATACAACTTCTGGTGGGCATTTCAATTTTGCAAGCTAAAAGGCTGTGGAACAAATAGTTTGAGTTACAAGGGCTTAAACATGGCTCCATTTTGAAGCTTGCATCAATTCCTCCCACTTTTACGACTACCATTTTTAAAAGTTTTAGTTCTACATCAATCACAGCTGTTTTAATACTCCTAATAGTCTCTATAGGTTGTAAATTTATGAGTGAAATAAAAAAATAATCAAAAAAGGTTTTATTTCTATTTTTAAAAATTTCCAAAAGTTGATATTTTCACAAAATTTGCAAAATTAACATCAACTTTGGGGCTTACTATAAAGGTGTCCGAAATTAGTCAGGGAGTTGGTACTTCTAGTAAAGAAAGATACATATGTGTACAAAAACATATATTAAGGAATATATCTCAACTCAACTCCTTCATATAGTTTTGGCTATTCAAAGAAAAGTACTTTTGGTGAAAAATTCTGAATTTTTTTCAAAACTTTGAAATGTTTAAATTTCTTTTTACAATATTGAATCGTAATTTTACTTCCATTTTATTACTTGGTAAGTTAATTCACAAATGTTAAATTATCTAAAGTTTTACTCATAAAAAAGACAATATATACCTAGATTACTACTACATTTGCAGTTAACACAACAGATGGACCAGCTTGTAGGCTCAATACTTGGATCTACCTAAGTAAATCATGTAGAACCATGTTCTACTGCTCTTTAAGCACTTCCTAGTAATTTAAATTATGCAGTTAGTACAGATAAACTAGCAGTAACCACCATTTTCAGTACAAAACCTTAAATTTAAGTAGCTTTGTTGTATTACTTCCCTTAATACAAGTATGGAAAAAATGGGTCCTGCTCCAACCAAAGTAGCTTAAACACAACCTAGGCTACGTTGGAGATGGAAGACCTAGGCCAAAGATGAACCAGCCTAACTTTGTCCATAAACAGGACTTCCATACTCTTTGTTAAACAATTACAGCTGAAATGTCAGCTTATTTAACCTAAATTTAATAACCAAAGGGAAATTTATGAACTTCTTACCTTGAAACTTTAATGTTTTATTTATTGACACCAATAATGAACATTTTTATTCTGGCTTCTTTCGTCTCCCTTTTTTTTCGTCGCCCTTATTATTCTGCTTATTCAGCTTATCCCGATCTTTTTCTTCTTCCCAAAACGTGTTGCTATTTCTAGCTATGGGATCTTTTTTTCTTTTCATCCCATATTTGTTTCTTCATTGGTCTTTTTAATTTTTCTCAGCAAGAGTTCATGTTCTCCCCGAGTTATTTTTTATTATTATTTATTTTAATGTCAATATGGCTTATCCAAGATTAGGTGGGTCTTCCATTTCAGTACTCCCAAATTTTCCACAAGTGTACAGTACTTAGCTATATACAATAATGAATGCCTGAGTTTTTAAGCATGTGAATAATTATTGGCTATAAAGTTATATTCTTTTTTTAATATGTGTTGTTTTATGTAAATTCGTATGTAAACTTATATATAGCTAATAACTCTTATGTTTAGACACTGACTCAGGAATTTATTATTGTACTCAGGCTTTAAGTCTGATTGTCTTCAACACTCCATGGCCTCACAGCCATAAATTGGCAATTTATTATTCAGCTTGATACAGGTCTGTAGTTACTTAGGCTTTTTTTAAAATACTCCTCAATTTTAGATAAACAATCATTTGATAACTTGTACTGTCTCCCTATTTTCCCAGCAACTATAGGTGGTTCAATTGAACACAAAACATGTTGGAATGGAATCCAGCAAATGTCCTCTTGTTCAGGCCATTTAAAAGGATTCTTTTTCATGAAATTTACTAATAGATCCTTCTCAGTATCACACACTTCAACTATGTTTCCAACAAACCAGTCACCTTCATAGAAACAGGCCACATATGTACCAGGTTTATATTGGTAAGCCACATTTTCTTGTGTAGCATTGAGGAACGAAAGTTATACGTTAAAGAAATTTTCATCACTAGAAATTTTGTACAGTTTAATGCCTGTTGATGAAGGTCTAAAGCAGTGATATGAATGGGTTCCTGGGATTGTCTTAATTAAGGAATACCTTTTTTCTAACTCAAATAAATTAGCATTTTCCTCAATTTTAGCTGAATCAATGTACAGAAATTGTATACCATTAATATTAGATTTGCACCAATTGAACATCTCTTTTGGATTGGTGATGTGACCTTTACTTGTAGACTTGCCCAGGCAACTAACCTTTTGACGGTGCCACCAACACTATCACAGGGGCTCTTTCCGTGAGAGGTGGCAAAAAAGTTCCATTCACATGTTAGTTGGAAATCTTTTTCATGTAACACTGAATTAATGATGTTTTTATAGTTTTTATATTGACTTGCTGCGCCATTGCTAAAGTAACAAATATGTTTTAGTTTAGGATTCTGACTTTTAAGTAATTTCAAGGCTTCACATAAAAAAGAATGAACTGCAGTTGTGTTGTGTGTAAGTGAATCTGATATTACACAAAAATTTGTAACTTTTAGTTCACCATCAACTTTTTGATAGCAGACTACCAGATGCAAGGTATCCTGGGTATTGTCCCAGTGATGCCCTTGTACGGCATCCTAAATTATAAAACTAGTTTTCAGAGAAGTCAACAAGCACTAATGCAGTAGAATCATTGAGGTTTTCTTTACAGTCAGACAAATATTTTGATTGGGCTTTTGCTATGAAATGGTGTACTTTCAACTTTTTTGCACTTTCACACATGTCTTCTACTACATTCAAAACACTTTTTGTCATTGTGACCAGTTGGGTATGGTCTGTATGAAGCCACTGCTTAAAGATAACCTCATCATCCATGTCATAATCATTGTTTTTTAAAAATGGTAAGAAGCCAATCCCGTAATTCATTTAAACCAGGACATGTTTTGCAGTTATTAATCATGCAGTTTCTGGTTTCAGTGTTGCAGACTATTTTCCCTAGTAACTCTCTTAATTCTACTTTGATGGAGTGATTCACATAAAAGTTTAAAGTTCTGGTGTATTTCACAAATGCATACATTGTGTGATCCTTTACTCCCCACACCCATACACCATTTTGGTCTCAGTTCAAAAAACTTTGATTTGGAGATTTTGTCGTTTGGATATTTATTTTTGTAAAGCATATATAATTGTCTGATATTTGTCAACAACAGTATTTTCTGCTTGTGAACCTTCCCTTGTGGTGTTTTTATTGATTTGTAGTCTTTTTTACCAGGGTCTTGTAGTCTTTTATATGAATATACTCTAGTATATTCATTGTTTTGGAAAAATTCTATCACTATTTCCTTTATTTCATCGCTTATACCCTTGCTACTCTTTTTATTTCTCATTATAGGAAGGATACCTTCTTTTCTCTTTAAGGCCCTCACAGCATTAACCATTCTGGCTGACACTTCAAATTCTTTCATAATTCTTTCTCTGGACCAGGTTTTACCAATTGGAAGGAGTGTTAGAATTTTATCTTTTCTTGTCTGGTACTAGTTTTACACTTTTCTTTCAGTTCCTCTATCATATGCTGATAACACTTTTCTTCCTCACTCTCTATAGGTTTCTCCGCTTCCTCATCCAAAATGCTAGGCTTCATATGAAGTACTTTTGACAGCTTTGATTTTGTTGATGTTTCAATTTGCTTTAGTTTCCTTTTCGCATAAAACTTCGATCTCTTGCTCTTACATACTTAATGGGTGAGCATTCTAGTGAACCTAACATTTCATCAAATGTCTCCTTAACTATTTCTTCTGGAACATATTCATCACTACCAGTATCTTTTTCATCTCCAATCGTCTTGGCTCTAGAGAAGCATGTTGAGCAAAGTTTCTGTCCTGGTATCAGATTCAGTCTAGTTGCTATGTCTTTGTCAATAATTTGTAGTGATTCTGCAAATAAAGTAGGGTAATGTAAACTCTAAACACATTGGAAAATAATTTTAAAACCTCATTTGGCTATAGGCTACTCGTATAAAATATTCAAAACATATGCATTCAGTAGCACAGTATATAGCCTACCCTATTAAAATTAAATAGCTAATTTAGGTTACAATTTACAATATAAACTTCTTTATGAAATATAAATATATTAGTACCTATATTTACTTACTTATCATCTTCTTTCAATGATTTCTCCATGGATCTTGGCAGCTACATTGCATTTGTTGGTAATGCATTCCAAACATTTTTTCATGGTGGTAGCATACAGTAGCACTATTTGGGTTGATTACAGTTGCTTTTGTTCTCCACAATAGCAGTTTCCTTGTTTCATCTGTCAGCTCATGTAAGGTATACATACCCACCTTCCTGGTGAGTCTGTGTTCATGACATGGATCATCCAAGTACATACCAAAGCTGCACTTTGATTCTTGATTAGAATAAGCCATTATTACAGGCAGTAAAATTAAGTTAATTGCTCTAGTTAAATTTTCTGAAAATAAAAGATCATGATCTATAAAATAGGCCTGGACATTAATGATTAACCATCATGTTTTACATTTATAAGAATATACAAAGCGAAATGAGCTACCCAGAGCCCTTCGAGTCGCTGGTTGTTTTGACAGACATATTAAATTTCTTGTATGTTTTAGACTTATTTACATATTACAATTGTAAATCAACTTAAGTAATAAAATGGAAGTAAAATTACAATTCAATGTCATAAATAGAAATTTAAAAATTTACAAATTTTGCAAAATTTTGAGATTTTTCACAAAAAGCACTTTTCTTTGAATCACCAAAACTATATGAAGGAGTTGAGTTGAGATCTATTCCTTAATATATGTTTTTGTACACATGTATCTTTCTTTACTAGAAGTATCAACTACCTGACTAATTTCGGACACCTTTATATTAAGCCCCAAAGTTGATGTTAATTTTGCAAATTTTGTGAAAATATCAACTTTTGGAAATTTTTAAAAATAGAAAAAAATCCTTTTTTGGTTATTTTTTTATTTCACTTATAAATTTACAACCCATAGAGACTATTAGGAGTATTAAAACAGCTGTGATTGATGTAGAACAAACTTTTGAAAATGGTAGAGTCGTAACAGTGGGAGGAATTGATGCAAGCTTCAAAATGGAGCCATATTTAAGCCCTTGTAACTTAGAAACTATTATTTGTTCCACAGCCTTTTTGCTTGCAAAATTGAAAAGCCCACCAGAAGTTGTATTGGCATGACAAATTTGAAGCTTCTACTCCTATTAGAAGACACTTCTCAAGGCCTCTCAAAATGAAGGCATTGGCCGATCAAGCCCAACATGGGCATTTTTTGTCAAAGGTTGGGGCCATTTAAGCGACCATAAAATTAAAAGTTTTTGACTGAGGAAGCTAAAATTTTAGATTTAAGCTATTGAATGGTGTATGAATCAACCCTGAAAATTTGAAGAAAATCAGAGATGGTCACCCGACCACCTGTGTACCAATTGAGCTGGAATGACCCTAATATAAGGTTGCAGTCCAAGGCCTTTTCAAACCATAAGGAAACCCTGCTCACTCAACCAGAAGGCCATCATCATTCAAGTTGACTTCGCAGAGAACTACAGCATTAAGCACCAGGACAAGGTCATGGCATCACATTGGGCCTCGACAATACCAAATGAGGCATTTGCCATTTACACTTGCGTGATCCATTATGTACAGGGTAATGAGGTGAAAGTGCAATCAGTTGCCGCCATTTCAAACACCCAACACCATAGCATGTTAGTAATAGGTCTTCAACAGAGAGATCTTGAGATATGTAATGGAGGAGCTCTTGGTCAACGTAGATAAGATCATTCTGTGGACAGATGGGCTGCGTCCTATTTCAAGAACCAAAATGCCATGGCAGCCCTAATGTTCTACAGGGAGCTCTACAAATGTTCCATAGAATGGCATTTCCATGAAAGCTATGATGGTATTGGAACAGTATTGAAGTCTAATGTTTATAAACAGGTAAGGGACCAAATCAACTTTTACTATATGTAAATTAGTCTGTAAATTAAATTAATATCTGTATTCTATTAAATTAATTCTATCTGTAAAAATTAAATTAATATCTATATTAAATTAATATATAATAATTATAATTTCAGGTACTCAGAGGATGATGCACTATCACTGATGCAAGATCTTTCTCTGAGGCTGCAGAGAAATTTGTCTCCAAGACCAAATTAATATATGTTCCAAACAGGAGATGAATTCACAAAAAAGCATTTTTGACAACATCTGGAAGAATGTTAAAGGAGCCAAAGGGATCCAGAAGTGCAGGTATGGGACCATATCACATAGCTCTGAAAACCAAGTAGTAAATTGCAACATTAGGTGTATATATTGGTACAGAATGAAATCATATCTGAGGTCAGAATAAGTTTTAAAATTAATCGAATATTTTCTGGTACTGTGCAGGAGGATCCAAGTTCTTGACAAATACTGCATTTAGCTCTTCTATGACAGCCATAACATCCAACTGTATACCACCTGCAATTTGTTACCATCTGGTACATATGAATCTGAGTTGGGCACCAGCACAGGCTTCGAATCCTCAGACACAAATAACCCTGAATGCACCTTCACAGTTCCTACAACTGACAGCTTGATGATTGTCTCCTCATCCCCAACAAATGTCAAAAGACCATAGGTATGCAAAACTGTGATTTTAAGCTAATTTCATTTTAAGTGGAATTTTCATAGTATATGCTCTTCTTTTAGTCTTTTTATTTATTTATTTTGGTTAATTTTTATTATTAATTTTCATTTATATGACACAGGTTGGGGAGTATGTCCTCAGGTACACCACCAAAAGAAATATTAAAAAATTCTATGTTGCTATCATTGAGGAGATCAATCTGACTGCTGCAACTGGTAACTACTGCATTAGTTGCATGAAGAAATCCTCTGAGTCAAATTTCACCTTCCCAAGTAATCCAGACATTGATGTTGTGGATTATGAAGACATTGAAAAACAGCTTCCACAACCAAACATTTCCAATTGTGGGATGCATTCATTCCCTGAAGTTGAATTCCCAAGTGGAACAGTCTAATAAGTCAAACTAGTTTTATAGCCTGTAGTTTATGTTTGCTTAAATTAGTGATGTTAGAAAATGCAAAATTTTTGGTGAATTATGAGTAACAATAAAAAGTGATAAACTGGCCCAAAGTGCATTCATATTACAAACATTTAAATTATTTATAAGAATATACATATATCAAGGAATCTTACTGATACAAGTCACATCACAATTTGATTGCTTTATTTGCATATTTTTACAGAAAATTCAGAGGGCTATAACCATTATGGAAATACATGGAACGACCGTTACACCACCTGATTGCTAATAACTAAAAACCTGAAGTACATACTTCATTGCTAACACCACCATCAGAAATGCTATTCCCTCGAGTATGTTTGCTGTAAATATTAAAGTCGTAGGTCTTCACAAATCACAGAGTTTGAGAATAGAAATGCATGAAGTGTGCATAAGGTAGCGTCATGGGTATAACTTACCTCCATTTTTGGCTATTGTAACTTCAAATGTAATACAGTAAATTAAATCTTTTTGCAGTAAATTAATCCTTAGACTCACCTATACACCATTAACAAATTATTGGTTTATTGCAAGTTTGCAAGTAGTCTGAGAATTATTGCACTAGGAATGTAAAAACCTATGTTCAAACGGTACGACCATTACGATGGAATAACCCTTAGCATTCTGATGAATTGTGCAGATGCACACACACTGTCCCACTTGCTCCTGCCAAAACACATTCTTTGGGGCATAGCATCGCAAATTTCAAAAATTCTATAGAGAGCTGGAAACAAACTTAAATTGTTGATAGTTTTATGTAATCTAAAAGAAACAACCTTTTGATATTTTTTTTTGTTCACCATTTTCTTTTATTGTTACGCAGTCTTTCTTGCCTGCCATTTGTCCTCTTATTTCATCATTTCTAAAAAACTAACAGTGTTAGTTACTTCCAGTGGCAATTCCTTCCCCATCTTTGGATTCAGTGACGACAATATTCCCTTTTCTTTTGCAAGCTGCTGAGCCTGAATAGCCATCCTTTGTGAACAGTTAAATTCTTGAATTAGTTTTCTTACACTCATTGATGGTGCAAAAACAATTAATCATAATTTGGTCATGTTTATCTGAGTTTTGATATTTATCTTTCAATGTTTGGACAACTACTTCTGGCTCGGACAGTTTGTCTACATTTGATGGACCTGGCTCTTGAGGAATTTCACCTACCATATCTAAGTGTCTTCTTACTGAACTTTGTATTTTGGCCATTTTTGTTGGGAGGTATGCTTCATTTCTTTGAATCTTGCGCTTGACAATCAGACTTTCCCCAATCATGGTGATTGTCTCATTCATTGCTGACAGTTCAGTCTCCTTGTCAACAAAAATATCATCTGATAACATGGTTTCCATAGTAGTATCAGACAAGCTTGATAATATTTCTGGTTCTGCTATATTTTCAACTTTAAAATAGGTAAGGAAAATTTTTTTCTGCATGATGAACATAATTTTTGGCCTGGCTTCAAATGATTTGGAAATTTTTCTATCAGTGATTGTGAAGCAGGCTGGGAATTGAATGGATCACAACAATATTTTGATAACATTTATCAGCATATAGTCAAAACCTGAACACACACATTTAAAATGATTAAATATACAAATTATTTAGGTATTGTGATGAAAATTACTGTTCTTTTAGAGCAGCAAATACCTTAATATTTGCAAAAATCTTAATACATAGTTTATTTATCAAACTATGAATGTACTACTATGTAGCTATATTTATACATACATATGTACATATATTTATACAGTAGACTCGCAACTTACGTGGGGGTTATGTTCCTGGGACCCCGTGTAAAGTCAGAAACAAAACAAAAAAAACCTAAATCACCCTTAAATCACTATACAGTCGACCCTCGTTTAACGTCATTGATTCATTCTGGGAAAAGTGACATTAACTGAAAGTGATGTTAAACGAAGTACATGTTCAATGGGGTTTTAGGTAATCCACTCCAGAGATTCAGATTCAGATTCCTTTGCCATCTCTTGAAGGTCTGTTGCATTTAACTCCCTCTCATGCGCTTGAAGAAGTTCCTGCACATCATCATCAACTTCCAGTCCCATTGCCTGCCCAAGGTGGAGGATTTCAGCTTCAGGATTGCTTTGTTCCTCAAAGCCCACAAAATGATAGATCACAGAGGGTCACAGTTTCTTCCACACAGAGTTCATAGTGGTTGTGGTTACCTCTTTCCATGCCTTTACAACAATTCTAACAGCCAGTAAACGGGGTAAGTGATGTAGAACAAATGCATGTACACCAATGGAGGCTTTGACACTAAATGAAAAGACTTAAACAAGGTTCAACTGTATATTGTAACACTGTTATACGTATAACATACCTATAACACAAAAGTGATGCAATTGGCAATGTTGAATTCCTTCCAGCATGCCATAACACACTTGTTAGTGCCATCCTCCATGGCATTGCGAATGCGGACAAAGGTGAGACATGTGTATGCTGCCTTAAAGCACCAAAATTATAACCTGCGTAAGAAAAATCCACGCAAGTTGCAAGTCTACTGTATACATACGTATATATGAACTATTTGTGAAGTTACCTTAAATAAAATCCTCAAAATTTTCAGCATGCACAATTTCAAATACTTGTAGAAAGCAAACCCAGAGATATCCCACTCCAATTTTTTGCTTGAATATGGTATGCTTAATCTAAAGGTCTTTACTTATGCCAATTTTCATGACCTTGAATTTTGAACTCTGACCTGAGGTCAAGGTCAAAGGTGAAATATAAATGCAACTTTTTTAATAATGTACGCACTGTGCATAAAATTAAAGTTATTCTGCTGTCTTTTCTGAGCATTTTGACACCAAAATCATTAAAATCCATCCATTAGATCCTGAGTTATGACCTTTTGAAAATCACAAGGTTACGCTGCTGACCCCAAATTTGTGGGGTCATTACTCCCAAACTATTTGACCCAAGTGGCTAAAATTTGGTCACGCTTCATTACTCATCATACCCAACTACCACACCAAAAATCATTAAAGGGTAATTCTACGAGAAATAGACAAATGAAGTACACGGTAACCTCTTCAAAATTCATGAAACTTGGTGTGAGGGTTGGTTTAGGTCCAAATTACAAATTTCTGAATTTTTTTGAAAAATGGTCAAGTTGGTCAAATTTTATGGCTTGACCAAATTTTGGTCAAATGAAAAAACCAATAATTTTCAAACGTAAATATCTCAGCTCCTAATTGTGGTAGTGTAGTAAGTCTTAAATGATAAAATATGTAAAATTAACTGTAGTTTCTAAATATGTATCATTTTTTTAGGGTAACAAAAATAAAATTACGATTTTTTTTTTTTTTTTTTTTTTGCGATTTGGCAGTGAAGATATCATTTTTCGAAAAAAAGACCAGGAATAAAAAATGTTTATTTAACCTATGTACACCATAATAAGTAACAAAAAGTCAGCTTATCAATCATTATTATGAAAAAAAATTGACAAAAAAAAAATCCTCCAAATTTTAACAATTTTTTGCTTTCTTTCCAGATTATCAGTACATACCTAATTTTCTAGTATACGTAAATTTACCTAACCCTTAAAATGCCTCAAAACAAAATTTTGTTGCGATCCTATGAAAAAATACTCGATGAATTTTCTGTAACATCAAAAAAGTAAACTCTGTCATGGCAGCTGCAAGCTATGGAATTTTGGAAGAAAATCAATTACTATGCAGCAATTGCTATGTCACAATTAAAAAGAAGCCAGTTGTATTAGAACATGTTCAACGTTCATCCAGAGAGCCGGAACCTGCACCAATACCTGAGCCAGACATACTTGACGAATGTATGGAGCGAAGCAGTAGCGATTCCACGAATCCACCACCATTTGAAGAATTTGTCGTTCAAGACAGGCAATTCAATAAAGATTTGCTCAGCGACAATATTTTACCTTTATTTGATGAAAGCCCTATTAAAACAAGTAATAAAACAAGAGAGACTCCGTTCAGGACATTTGTTTCTTAATGCCAAATTCGTAGTTTTCTGTTTTTAAATATTAGCATCAGCACTTGAATACATATATACAAAATATTTGATATTTGATTATTTCATGCAACCTAAATTTATGAATTTGTTTTACAGCTGGATTGAAGCCAGGACAAAAACAGATAAAGGCTTCTACGAAATTCAGATCGACAATGGAAAAGGTTAAACAAAGTTTTGAAGCTGCTTATGGGGCTCCTATTGACTATTCTGAAGCTGGTCCATCCAAAAAAAGTTGTTTGGAAGATGATTTAGAGAGGCAAGACTACTTTTCAGACATAGTTATTGAAATTTGACATTTTAAATTAAATTTAATACAGTCATCGAAGTATATACTAAATTAAGTTTTATCTGTTTACATTTTTATAATTGGACAATATAATACATATACCTATATTTAATGAAAAGTTTAATTAAAAATATACTAATTAAACTTAATGTCAAATACACTTTATTTCAGGTATCAAAAGGTTATGGAAGAATTAAAGGAGAAATTTCAAGCAAGTAACGATTGCAATCTTAGGTTACAAATACTATCATTGTATCCCTATCCCATTGAAAAAACTGCTGACTTCTTTGGAGCAACAAAGTATATGGTGCGTAAGAGCCGCAACCTTCAAAAACAGTTTGGGATTCTTCCTAACATTCCAAACATGACAAAAGGGAAGGTCGTCACAGCTGAAATGAAAAAAAATATATATATTCTGGAGTTTTATGAAAATGACGAATATAGTAGGGTGTACCCGGGAATCAAAGATTATAAGTTTGCAATAAATGAAGAGGGTGAAAAAATAAAAAACAAGAGAGACTGGTATTGTGTAACTTGGAGTTAGCCTATATGCTAAATATGCAAAAAATGCTGAAAATCCCAAAATAGGCTTTAGTACCTTTGCTCATCTTCGACCGTCGTGGTGCGTGCTTGCGGGACAAAGCGGAACTCACAGTGTCTGCGTATGTACGCATCACCAAAATCCGAAACTACAAATATCAGCATTAGGCATTAAAGATTTAGACTACAAAAAATTAATGTCTTTATCCATCTGCAGCATGGACAATGAAGATTGTATGATGCACCGATGCAAAAGATGCCTGCGAGAGGTCAGAATCAAAAATTATTTGGAAAGTTTGGACTTCATGGCGATGGAAGAGATAAAATATGAACAATGGGTATCCATCGATCACTATGTTAAAAGATATCACCGAAACCACAGGAATACATGGAATCACTCACCAAAAAAATTGCACAACTGACAAGACACCACTTCACGAATAAATGTCAGTCGAGTTACTTCAAAAATCTAAAAGAAACTCTGCCTGAAAATGAAGGTGTTTTGGTGGGCAATTTCGCGGAAAACTTCTCATTCATCGTACAAGATTGTGCCCAGGGGTTTCATTGGGAGAACTCGCAATGTACAGTGCACCCATTCGTTTATTATTCCAAAAACAATGCAGGAAAACTAATTTGCAAAAGTTACCGCTTCATTCCAAACCGTCGCAGGCATGATACAATTCTGGTTCATAGTTTTCTCAAAAAATTAATCCTGTGCATCCAACAACAAAATTCAAACCCAACTAAAATTCATTATTTCACAGATGGATGCGCAGCTCAGTATAAGAAAAAACAAATTTTCTAAATTTATGCCATCATTTCGAAGACTTCAAAATTCATGCTGAGTGGAATTTTTTTGCAACATCCCACGTGAAGAATGCCTGGGATGGTATTGGCGGAACGTTAAAAAGAGCAGTTGCCAGAGAAAGCTTACGACGGCCTCTCGACCATCAAATTTTAACAGCTGAGGACTTCTACAATTTCTGCTCTCAAGAATTCCTAACCGCTATTGACTTTTTTTACGTCTCTGAGGCAGAAGTTGTAGATGTAGAGCTTTCTTTGCTAAAACATCTGAGTGAACCTATTACTTCTATCAAAGGTACTCAACAATTACATCACTTCGTCCCAATTTCCAAGAATTCGTTGAAGGTTTATCCACTCTCTCAGAGTGCACAGTCAGTCGAAATAAGAGAGCTCATTAGAGTTTCTGCTTTGGATCAAGAATATAATACTGGGTCATTCCAGCTCAATTGGTACATGGGTGGTCGGTCGGGTGACCATCTCCAATTTTCTTCAAATTTTCAGGGTTGATCCATACACCATTCAATAGCTTAAATCTAAAATTTTAGCTTCCTCAGTCAAAAATGTTTCATTTTATGGTCGCTTAAATGGCCCCAACCTTTGACAAAAAATGCCCATGTTGGGCTTGATCGGCCAATGCCTTCATTTTGAGAGGCCTTGAAAAGTGTCTTCTAATAGGAGAAGCAGCTTCACATTTGTCATGCCAATACAACTTCTGGTGGGCTTTTCAATTTTGCAAGCAAAAAGGCTGTGGGACAAATAGTTTCTAAGTTACAAGGGCTTAAATATGGCTCCATTTTGAAGTTTGCATCAATTCCTCCCACTTTTACGACTACCATTTTCAAAAGTTTTAGTTCTACATCAATCACAGCTGTTTTAATACTCCTAATAGTCTCTATGGGTTGTAAATTTATGAGTGAAATAAAAAAATAACCAAAAAAGGATTTATTTCTATTTTTAAAAATTTCCAAAAGTTGATATTTTCACAAAATTTGCAAAATTAACATCAACTTTGGGGCTTAATATAAAGGTGTCTGAAACTAGTCAGGGAGTTGATACTTCTAATAAAGAAAGATACATATGTGTAAAAAAACCTATTAAGGAATAGATCTCAACTCAACTCCTTCATATAGTTTTGGTGATTCAAAAAAAGCGCTTTTTGTGAAAAATCTCAAATTTTTGCAAAATTTGTAAATTTCTATTTATGACATTGAATTGTAATTTTACTTCCATTTTATTACTTATTAAGTTGATTTACAATTGTAATATGTAAATAAGTCTAAAACATACAAGAAATTTAATATGTCTGTCAAAACAACCAGCGACTAGAAGGGCTCTAGGTAGCTCATTTCGCTTTGTATATTCTTATAAATGTAAAACATGATGGTTAATCATTAATGTCCAGGCCTATTTTATAGATCATGATCTTTTATTTTCAGAAAATTTAACTAGAGCAATTAACTTAAATTTACTGCCTGTAATAATGGCTTATTCTAATCAAGAATCAAAGTGCAGCTTTGGTATGCACTTGGATGATCCATGTCATGAACACAGACTCACCAGGAAGGTGGGTATGTATACCTTACATGAGCTGACAGATGAAACAAGGAAACTGCTATTGTGAAGAGCAAAAGCAACTGTAATCAACCCAAATAGTGCTACTGTATGCTACCACCATGAAAAAATGTTTGGAATGCATTACCAACAAATGCAACTTAGCTGCCAAGATCCATGAAGAAATCATCGAAAGAAGATAAGTAAATATAGGTACTAATATATTTATATTTCATAAAGTTTATATTGTAAATTGTAACCTAAATTAGCTATTTAATTTTAATAGGGTAGGCTATATACTGTGCTACTGAATGCATATGTTTTGAATATTTTATACGAATAGCCTATAACCAAATGTTGAGGTTTTAAAATTATTTTCCAATGTGTTTAGAGTTTACATTACCCTACTTTATTTGCAGAATCATTACAAATTATTGACAAAGACATAGCAACTAGACTGAATCTGATACCAGGACAGAAACTTTGCTCAACATGCTTCTCTCGAGCCAAGACGATTGAAGAGGAAAAAGACTCAGGTAGTGATGAATATGTTCCAGAAGAAATAGTTAAGGAGACATTTGACGAAACATTAGGTTCACTAGAATGCTCACCCATTAAGTATGTAAGAGCAAGAGATCGAAAGTTTTACGTGAAAAGGAAACTAAAGCAAATTGAAACCAACAAAATCAAAGCTGTCAAAAGTACTTCATATGAAGCCTAGCATTTTGGATGAGGAAGCGGAGAAACCTATAGAGAGTGACAAAGAAAAGTGTTATCAGCATATGAGAGAGGAACTGAAAGAAAAGTGTAAAACTAGTACCAGACAAGAAAAGATAAATTCTAACACTCCTCCTCCAGAGAAAGAATTTTTTTTTTTTTTTTTTTTTGTATTGGGGCGTTTACCGCCATTTCCCGCTATATGGTAGCGGATATCATGGCGAGGCGGAATACGAGAAAGAGAAACGGAGACGGAGAAAAGGCACTAGAAAAGGGAGAACAGCGGACTACAGGTGAGAAGCCACCTAAAGCTCAGATAGGATGCGAGATTGGGAGAGGAAGAGGAAAAGACGGTCAAGCGAGAAGAGAGGGCTCTCAGCGAGCATAAGGCGTAAACGTTCGGGGAGGGGGAAATCAGAAAGGAACGGAAAAGCGCGACGACGTACTGACGACAGGGTGGGGCATTCCACAAGGATGTGAGAGACGGTGAGGGGCGACTGGCAGGAGGCGCAATGAGGAGCCTCCTGCCGGAACATAAGATAGCTGTGCGTGAGGCGCGTATGGCCGATGCGAAGCCGCGCAAGGACGACCTCTTTGTGTCTGGAGCGGTGGAAAGAGGACACCCAATATGACAGACGGGGGCGGATGGACCAGAGTTTATTTCCGGTGGCATCGTCCCAGGACTGTTGCCACATGCGATCGTAAAAGGAACGAAAGACCTGCACATAGTCTGAGAAGGGGAGCGGGCGGGGGAGGGGAGGCAGCGAGGCGGCGGACCGGGCTAAGCGGTCCGCCGCCTCATTACCGGAAACACCAACATGGGCGGGAACCCAGCAGAAGGTGACACGGATCCGGTGAATGGTGTGCAGGACATGGTACTCCTGTTGAATAAGGCGTACGAGGGGGTCCGGGGAATCATAGCGCTCGAGCGCCTGAAGGGCGCTCAGCGAGTCCGAAAAAATGGTACAGGAGGACCGCGAACAACCCGATACCAGACGGAGGGCTTCCAGAAGGGCAAAGAGCTCTGCGGAAAAGATGGAGGCCTGAACCGGCAGGGGGATACCCCGGGAGGTAGGTGACAATGACGGAGAGAAGACGGCGGCCGCGACACCTGCAGGGGAGCGCATTGTCGGTGTAGACGGGAACGTCGTCCGAATGGACGGGAAGATGGGCCAGAAAAGAAGACCGGAGGACGACAGGAAGAGACTCCTTACGCAGGCCACGGAGCGCCTGGCAACGGCAGATAGGGGTGGTCCGCCAGGGGGGCGACAGATCGAAGGAGAACGGCAGAATAGAGGGTGGGGGGATCCCCAGGGACGAGAAAATCTCGGCCAGAGAGGCAGCGAAATGCCACGTGTCAGGCCGGGGTAGCGCCTGGGAGATCGCGGAGAAGAGTAGGGACTTCGGGAGGCGGCAGATGCGAAGGTAACACTTCGCCATGAGAAGGCCCCGGCGAAGGGGCAGGGGGGGGTGTCCACAGTCCACCTGAAGACTAGCGACAGGGGACGAGCGGAAGGCACCCGACGCCAGGCGAAGGCCACGGTGGAGAAGAGGATCCAGCATACGGAGTCCCGGAGAGGAGGCGGAACTGTAGACCACACAGCCGTAGTCGACACGGGATTGCACCAGGGAGGTGTACAGGCGCAGCAGAGTACGCCTGTCCGCCCCCCAGGTCGTGTGGGACAGATGACCCAAAAGGGAGAGGGTGCGGCGAGATGTTTGCCGCAACCGCCTAAGGTGTGGAACCCAACCGAAAAATCCGTCGAGGGTCATACCCAGGAATCTAACGGATGGGACGAGGGGAAGAGGAGTGCCGGCAAGGGTAAGAGCGAAGGTATGCGACAGACGGAGGCGCCGAGGACGGAAAAGCATACTGGAAGACTTAGAGGGTGAGAAAGCATAGCCAACCGAGGACGCCCAGCGAACCACCGCATTGATGGCTAGCTGGAGCCGACGTTCAGCCAAAGACGGGAGGCGGCCAGAGCAATAGATAGCCAGGTCATCGGCATAGAGGGAGCTACGAACGGATGTAGGCAGGACCGTAGCGACTGTGTTCATCACGAGTGAGAAACACAAGACGCTAAGGACACTACCCTGAGGGACACCCTCCTCCAACGGAAAGCGGTCAGAGAGGGCAGAACCGATGCGGACGCGGAAAGAACGGGCGGACAAGAAGTTATAAATAAAGGAAGGGAGAAAGCCTACGAAACCCAGGGAGCGTAAGCAGTCAAAGACCGCGCTCCGCCGGTAGTATCGTAGGCCTTCTGGAGGTCGAAAAAGACGGCGAGTACAAATTGACGCGGGAGAAAGCCTCCTGCACGTCATGGCTAAGGAGAGGAGGGGTCGGTGGTAGACCAGAAGCGCCGGAAACCAGCCTGGGTAGCAGGGTACTGGTCACTCGCCTCCAAGGTAAAGGACAGCCGCGAGGCGACCATCGCCTCCATCACCTTGCAGGCACAGCATGTTAGGGAAATGGGGCGATAGTTCGACGGGAGTGAGGGGTCTTTATCGGGCTTCGGGATGGGGACGACGATGGACTCACGCCATCGGTCCGGAAATGAACCCTCCAACCAAACGGTTATAGAGGTCCAGTAGAAAGCTGAGAGCAGAGGGGTGGAGATGCCGTAAAAGGTCATAGGGGATATTATCGGGGCCGGGGGCGGAGGGCCTCCCGAAGCTCTGTCATGTGGAAGAGGTGATTATAGGGGTCATTCCTATGAGGTGGAAATTCCGGTGGGTCGCGGCGGGAATCGGAACTGGAGATGGCTGCAAAGTGCGCCGCGAGTGCGTTCGCGACGGCCTCCGGATCGGACACGAACTCGTCGTCCCGACCCGAAGCACCGGGGGTCGAGGGGGGACACGGGTCCCCTCAAAGCTACGCACCTTGCGCCAAACAGTCAAGGGGGCAGTCGAGGAGGAGATCCCGGACACGTAACTCCGCCAGGAGGTACACCGACGGGCCACTGCCTTCAGGCGCTGAAATTCTATCTTGTGCTCCAGCTGGCGGGTCCGGTAGAAGCGGCGGCCGGCACGGCGCCGCTCCTGAACGGCATGGGAGCACTCTGGGGTCCACCATGGGACGCTTCGCGGTCTGGGGGAGCCAGAGGTATGGGGGATGCAACTGGCGGCAGCCGAGAGGATCTTACTCTCGAGGAAGGCGAGGGCCTCATTGACGGAGGGAAAGGCAGGAATTGATGGCGAGATCGCCGTGCCCCTCGCGTATGAGGCCCAGTCTGCTCGGGCGAACAGCCAGCGCGGGCGGACAGAGGTGGGGGGGAGGAGACGGGTCGGGGTAAGACACACTGGGAAATGGTCACTGCCGGAAGAATCCGGCAGGACCTCCCAGGTGAACTCCGTCACAATTTCGAGGGAAACCAGGGAAAGGTCGATACAGGTGAAACTGTCATGGGCCGAGTGAAGGCAGGTTGGGGAGCCATCGTTCAGAAAGGTGAACTCGAGCTCGTCCATAAGGGAGAGAAGGGTCCGGAGAGAAAGGTGGAGCAAACATCCCCCCAGGCCGGGTCCCGACTGTTGAAGTCCCCGAGAATCAGAAAAGGGCGGGGAAGCTGGAGAATTAGGTCACGGAGAGAATCGGGTGGAGGGCGTACGTTAGGGGAGAGGTAAAGAGAGCAGACCGTGAGCTGGCGCCCCAAGAAAAGGCGCACGGCCACAGCTTGCAGGACTGTACGGAGCGGGAGGGGGCGGAAAGGGACGGAGCGGTGCACAAAGACCGCGGCGCCCCCCTCCCCGCCCCATCGAGAGGCGGGGAAGGGAGCCCGCAGTAACCGGACACTCGAGGGAGGGAACGGGATCCCAGAATCGTCTCCTGAAGGCAGAAACACGCCGGACACCTGGAGGCCAGGAGAGAGGAGAGACTCTCGAGGCCTACCAGGAGCCCGCGGATGTTCCACTGCAGGAGAGGTATAGGGAGGGGTAGGAAGGTCAGCGTAAAGGATGATTATGGGGTGGGTGGGCCGATCAGGCGGCCCGAGATTAAAGGGAATCGGAAAGCCCCGGAGTTCAGTGAGGGACGCCGAACGAGGGCGAAGGCGAGGGTCCCCCCGACGAGGGGGCGATGTGGAACCAGACGCCGGCAAGTCCTCCAGGAGAGGAGTCTCCCGGACGTCCGGGGGAGAGCGATGCAGAGAAGGGGATGTGAGAGGTATCCAGAATGCCCCTCCCTTCACCGGAGGTGCGGGGGAGGCAGGACTACGAGGGGGAGTGGAAAATAATACCTCACCCAGAGGCATTGGCAGGTCGAGGAGAGAGATGGGGCGGGTCAAACGCGGGGGCGTGCACGTCCCACCCACGCCGACCAGGTGGGCGAGTTCCCCCTCCAGTGGGTCCATCGACCGGGCCGGAGAGGGGTGTATCTCAGCCCCCACCACGAGGGCCGACGGGGACCCCAGGGGGGAGCGTGCATAACGGTTGCGCAGTGGGGACGGTGAGGACACCGGGGCGGTAGGGCGAAGGGGGCGTTTGTGTTTAGGAGAGGAAGGTGATGCGAGGCTTATGGCGTCGAACCTTTCGGGGTCACCACTGGCGCGGCGCTTGCGGCCCCTATCCCTCCGTCGTGCGGCCCGCGTGGGTGACGGCGGGTCACGATCCGGAATGGGGGTGGCCGAAGGCGCCGGTGGAGAGGGCGTAGAAGGGGCAGGGGGGGTTGCCGACGAAGCATCGGCGTTCGCGGAGGGAGCACGTGGGGACGTGCTGGTAGTACGGGGAGCCGCGGTAGGAGTCCGCTGGGCGGCAGAGGATGGACTGGGAGTAGCGGACACGGTGGGTGGAGGCGCGTTGGGAACCGCCGGTGAGGACGGGGTCCGGGAACGGAGAGCCTCGGCGTACGAGGCACCACGCCGGGCCTCGCCGCCACGCAACCGCTCCCGCGCCTCCCGAGTGCTGAGAAACTCTGATGAACAGAGGGCCCGAACCTCCCTTTCAAAGAGGAAGGACGGGCAAGAGCGGGATGAAGCAGGGTGTGGTCCATGGCAGTTGGTGCAGGAAGGCGGAGCAGTACAGGGCAAGGGGTGGGGAGGGCCGCCGCAGCGGACACACAACGGGGCTGGCTGACGGCAGGAGCTGCTCACGTGGCCAAACCTATTACACTGAAAACAGCGCGTAGGATCTGGCACGTATGGTCGTACTGAGAATTCGCACGCTCGTCTCTCACCAAAGCCCCAGAATACCGAAACGGGGGGCACCAGTGAGTCGAAAGTGAGGAGCAGGCAGGAGAGGGGCAGTTGGGGACCGCGATCTGTCGGGAAAGCGGTACACCCTCACAACACCCTGGGAGGCGAGGTCAATCTGGAGGTCTTCCACCGGGATGGGTAGAAGACGAGCAGCGTAAATTGTGCCCTGGCACTGATTGAGGCGGGGGTGGGGAGTCACCGTGATCCCGCAGCCCAGGACATCGGGGATAGCGAGCAGAGAGGAGGTTTCGGCAGAGGAACGCGACCTTATCAAAATGGAGCCATCCCTCTGAGGCCGAAGGTCAAAACGCGCCGTCCCCGTCTTCCCATGGATCGCTCGAAAGAGACGTTCGTGGTTAGTGGGGAGGGGCTTGGAGGAGGAGGGCGGAGGACTAGGAACTTGTCCATCGTCCTAAGGCCGAGTGAAGCCGTCTGGCCAAACACCACCGGAACTTCGAGGGGGCGAGAAGACGAGAAAGGCGGACGGCGACGTCGGGTCCCACGTCCCCCAGGGGCCGAGGGGGCCGGGGGCGATGAGGCCCGACCGGAGTGGGAGGCGACCGGGGCCGCGGGCCTCCCACCTGAGGGCGAAAAAGCAGGTGGGTCCCTATCGGGACGTGGAATATGGGGGGATCCAGGGGTTGGGGGTTCCACTGCAGGTCCATCCGCTACTGGCGGGGGTCGGGCAGCGGCGCCACGAGCCTGGGGAAGAGAGGGAGAGGAGGCATCGGCAAGAAGAGCAGATGGGGTGGGCGAGGGCTGCCGACTGCCCTTACCAGACCCACGGTCCAAAGAGGTAGTCAGAGGGAGGTCAGATGCACAAGCCGGGTCATCAACGAGGTCCATTAGAGTTGTAAGTGTTTCCATAGAAAATTTTTATTGTAGTTTCGCGCCCGGGGCCGCGGGGAACCAATTACTCGGGGCCCAAGGGGACCAAGCGCACGCCGGCGGGGGGTGGGTGCCTCGTCCCATGCAGGTACCCCCATTTCAAAAGGGGCCCTTGCAGCGTCGAGAGTTCTCCCCCACTGGCAGCAAAGACCAAGGCCCCCCAGGGTCCCAGGCCTGGGCACTCTACCAGCCAACTTAGTCCGGCCCCGGCCATGGGGGCGAGACCCCCAGCGACCAGCCCCGGCAGCCCACGGGGCGCGCGAAGTGAACAGAGAAAGCAGAAAAAACAGAGGGGGCAAGGAAGAGGGTAAAGAGGGGAAGACAGGAAAGAGGGGGCTGTAGGATAGCAGGGTATGCTAAAAGTCCACTTCGCAACTGGGTGGGGACCGGCAGGGCCCCCAGCCGCGGCTGACCCCCCTTGCCACATGTAGGCAGGAGCCCGCGGGCGATCCACCCCAGAAAGACCCCCCGCGGGGAGGGGGCAGAGAAAGAATTATGAAAGAATTTGAAGTGTCAGCCAGAATGGTTAATGCTGTGAGGGCCTTAAAGAGAAAAGAAGGTATCCTTCCTATAATGAGAAATAAAATGAGTAGCAAGGGTATAAGCGATGAAATAAAGGAAAAGTGATAGAATTTTTCCAAAACAATGAATATACTAGAGAATACCCTGGTAAAAAAGACTACAAATCAATAAAAACACCACAAGAGAAGGTTCACAAGCAGAAACTACTGTTGTTGACAAATATCAGACAATTATATACGCTTTACAAAAATAAATATCCAAACAAAATCTCCAAATCAAAGTTTTTTTAACTGAGACCAAAATGGTATATGGGTGTGGGGAGTAAAGGATCACACAATGTATGCATTTGTGAAATACACCAGAACTTTAAACTTTTATGTGAATCACTCCCCGTCAAAGTAGAATTAAGAGTGTTACTAGGGAAAATAGTCTGCAACACTGAAACCAGAAACTGCATGATTAATAACTGCAAAACATGTCCTGGTTTAAATGAATTACGGGATTGGCTTCTTACCATTTTTAAAAAACAATGATTATGACATGGATGATGAGGTTATCTTTAAGCAGTGGCTTCATACAGACCATACCCAACTGGTCACAATGACAAAAAGTGTTTCGAATGTAGTAGAAGACGTGTGTGAAAGTGCAAAAAGTTGAAAGTACACCATTTCATAGCAAAACCCCAATCAAAATATTTGTCCGACTATGAAGAAAACCTCAATGATTCTACAGCATTAGTGCTTGTTGACTTCTCTGAAAACTATAGTTTTATAATTCAGGATGCCGTACAAGGGCATCACTGGGACAATACCCAGGCTACCTTGCATCCGGTAGTCTGCTATCAAAAAGTTGATAGTGAACTAAAAGTTACAAATTTTTGTGTAATATCAGATTCACTTACACACAACACAACTGCAGTTCATTCTTTTTTATGTGAAGCCTTGAAATTACTTAAAAGTCAGAATCCTAAACTAAAACATATTTGTTACTTTAGCAATGGCACAGCAAGTCAATATAAAAACTATAAAATCATCATTAATTCAGTGTTACATGAAAAAGATTTCCAACTAACATGTGAATGGAACTTTTTTGCCACCTCTCACGGAAAGAGCCCCTGTGATGGTGTTGGTGGCACCATCAAAAGGTTAGTTGCCCAGGCAAGTCTACAAGCAACAAGTAAAGGTCACATCACCAATCCAAAAGAGATGTTCAATTGGTGCAAATCTAATATTAATGGTATACAATTTCTGTACATTGATTTAGCTAAAATTGAGGAAAATGCTAATTTATTTGTTAGAAAAAAGTATTCCTTAAGACAATCCCAGGAACCCGTTCATATCACTGCTTTAGACCTTCATCAAAAGGCATTAAACTGTACAAAATTTCTAGTGATGAAAATTTCTTTAACGTATAACTTTCCTTCCTCAATGCTACACAAGAAAATGTGGCTTACCAATATAAACCTGGTACATATGTGGCCTGTTTCTATGAAGGTGACTGGTTTGTTGGAAACATAGTTGAAGTGTGTGATACTGAGAAGGATCTATTAGTAAATTTCATGAAAAAGAATCCTTTTAAATGGCCTGAACAAGAGGACATTTGCTGGATTCCATTCCAACATGTTTTGTGTTCAATTGAACCACCTATAGTTGCTGGGAAAATAGGGAGACAGTACAAGTTATCAAATGATTGTTTATCTAAAATTGAGGAGTATTTTAAAAAAAGCCTAAGTAACTACAGACCTGTATCAAGCTGAATAATAAATTGCCAATTTATGGCTGTGAGGCCATGGAGTGTTGAAGACAATCAGACTTAAAGCCTGAGTACAATAATAAATTCCTGAGTCAGTGTCTAAACATAAGAGTTATTAGCTATATATAAGTTTACATAAAACAACACATTAAAAAAAGAATATGACTTTATAGCCAATAATTATTCACATGCTTAAAAACTCAGGAATTCATTATTGTATATAACTAAGTACTGTACACTTGTATTAAGGGAAGTAATACAACAAAGCTACTTAAATTTAAGGTTTTGTACTGAAAATGGTGGTTACTGCTAGTTTATCTGTACTAACTGCATAATTTAAATTACTAGGAAGTGCTTAAAGAGCAGTAGAACACAGTTCTACATGATTTACTTAGGTAGATCCCAGTATTGAGCCTACAAGCTGGTCCATCTTTTGTGTTAACTGCAAATGTAGTAATAATCTAGGTATATACTGTCTTTTTTATGAGTAAAACTTATTTAGATAATTTAATATTTGTGAATTAACTTACCAAGTAATAAAATGGAAGTAAAATTACAATTCAATATTGTAAAAAGAAATTTGAACATTTCAAAATTTTGAAAAAATTTAGAATTTTTCACAAAAAGTACTTTTCTTTGAATAGCCAAAACTATATGGAGGACTCGAGTTGAGATCTATTCCTTAATATATGTTTTTGTACACATATGTATCTTTCTTTACTAGAAGTACCAACTCCCTGACTAATTTTGGACACCTTTATATTAAGCCCCAAAGTTGATTTTAATTTTGCAAATTTTGTGAAAATATCAACTTTTGGAAATTTTTAAAAATAGAAATAAATCCTTTTTTGGTTATTTTTTTATTTCACTCATAAATTTACAACCCATAGAGACTATTAGGAGTATTAAAACAGCTGTGATTGATGTAGAACTAAAACTTTTGAAAATGGTAGAGTCGTAAAAGTGGGAGGAATTGATGCAAGCTTCAAAATGGAGCCATGTTTAAGCCCTTGTAACTTAGAAACTTTGTTCCACAGCCTTTTAGCTTGCAAAATTGAAAAGCCCACCAGAAGTTGTATTGGAATGACAAATTTGAAGCTTCTACTCCTATTAGAAGACACTTTTCAAGGCCTCTCAAAATGAAGGCATTGGCCAATCAAGCCCAACATGGGCATTTTTTGTCGAAGGTGGGGGCCATTTAAGTGACCATAAAATTAAACATTTTTGACTGAGGAAGCTAAAATTTTAGATTTAAGCTATTGAATGGTGTATGAATCAACCCTGAAAATTTGAAGAAAATTGGAGATGGTCACCCGACCAATTTTCTGAAATCTATACTAGTTGAGCTGGAATGACTCTACTGTCTCTCAACACAAAATTGAAACAGGCTCTTTTGTGGGTTGTTTGTATGAAAATAAACTATGGCTCGGATTAGTCCAGTCCTTTGACTGTGAATATGATTTTCTGATAAAATTTCTCCATCCTTCGGGCGTATGTCCCTCATACATTTTTCCTGCGCAAGATGACGTTTGTCACGTTCCAACAGAAAATATATTTGGGAGTATTGAAGCAAGTTTACGAGGAGGAACAAGAATACAATACATTTTTCCACTTCAAGAATTAAATAACTTTTCAAAGATAAAATAAATTCTATCGAATGTATACTATTTAAGATTGTCTATATAATATTTCTAAAATTTTTATCTAAGATTTGTGTATCTACTTAGTTATAAAAATCTTTTCAAATTCTTTTTTCTTATTATTATATTATTAGTATCTAAAATTTGGATTCACTGGATGAGAATACGGTCTCTTAATTCATTCTCAAAGACTTGTGTACATGTAGTATTAGGAAGATACTCTGATAAGCGCTTTATAAATGAAACATTATTATTGTCAATATATTCTGTCCCTAAATATAAGAGGTTATGTATATACATTGTACATATATTTTAAAAGATTTTTTCTCCTTTGGTTTATCTACATGTATTTTTTATGATTTGAAAATTGTCTTTTTTTGGACCAACAAATCTGTAATAAATCTTCGTTGTCTGAAAAAAAAATTTATTACTTAATTTCAAACTCAGTTTTGAGCCTTATAATAAACTATAAGCTGACTTTTTATTACTTATTATGGTGTACATACATCAAATAAACATTTTTTATTCTTGGTCTTTTTTCCAAAAAATCAATTTTATTTTTACCCTAAAAAAATGATACATATTTAGAAACTACAATTAATTTTACATATTTTATCATTTAAGACTTATTACACTACCACAATTAGCAGCTGAGATATTTACGTTTGAAAATTGTTGGTTTTTTCATTTGACCAAAATTTGGTCAAGCCATAAAATTTGACCAACTTGACCAATTTTCAAAAAAATTCAGATTTTTGTAATTTGGACCAAAACCAACACACACACCAAGTTTCATGAATTTTGGAGATTGTGGAGTGTACATTTGGCACTTTCATTTGTCTATTTGTCCTGGAATTACCCATGTATGTCTTTGCAGTTAAGATCTACCTCAAGGCATGGATTGAAGCTCCTCTGTCTGCATCAGCACCAAATAATGACCTGAATCTTCTAAAGGCTCTCCCTGCCTATGCCACTGTCAACACTGTTGTATCAAAAGCTGTTCTAGCCAAGTTCTCATCACACCTCTGGTACCTGTCAGAGGAGCTGGTGACCCTTGCCTTTTTGATCCATCTGTGTCCTCTTCTACAAAGAAGCTTATGGCAAGGGCAACAAGGGAATGTGAAGGAACAGAAGATGCTCCTAAGCAACAGACAGTCAATCCAGCAGCTATTGAGCAGCTTCAGCTCTCTGATCTTGTGACTAGAGGGTCTCTATCCTTCTTTGAAAAGCTTCATCTGTCCACTGACATCCTAGACCAGGATCCTAAAACTTGATATATTCAAAAAATATTTCACAGGCAGAAGTTTTACCTCAATACCAAAAAAATTAAAGGTTAGGAGTAAACCAATTCAAAAAAATTTTTGCCTTTATGTAGCTAAGAACCACCCTACTAACCATCTTAGTAATCTACCATACCACAAATCCCCAAATTGCCTAACTTATAAGTAGAACAGTATGGGAGATGGAATCAAAAGCTTGACTGAGGACAAGAACAAACTTTCTCTGCCAGAGAGCTTGGTGTATAAAAGTTTCCAACCTCAGAATTTGATCCATGGTGCTGCTTTTCTTACAGAAACCACATTGCAAATCTCAAAAAATGTGATGTTTCAAAAATCCATAGTAACCACTGATGGACCATCCTCTCTAGTACTTTACCCAAGTAGGATAATAAACATATGGGATGATACAAAGATGGACTAGAAGTGTTTTCTGTGGTTTGAGGATAAGATTCAGTAATGCCTGTTTCCATAATAAAGGAAAGACTCCTGTGCTCAGGCTATCATTGAATGCTGATAATAGGAATGGCAAGTACTCCAATGGAAGATGACTAAGAAAATATTTATGTATATTATCCAGTCCCATTGCTCCACCTCTGGAATGTTCACATTGCCTCCAGGTGAGTTCAGTAGTAAAAAAATATGACCATCACCAATTTTTTTGAAAATTGGCACACTTATAGATCTCTGAGAAAAACAGAATGGCACTGGTTTCAATACTCTAGGTCATATGGTTCCGGAGATATGGCCATTCAAATTTTGTAAAAAAAGGTCAATTTCCAAGGTCATACCATATTTCAACATGAAATATCTCGGCTCCTATTGCACTTACAAAGACCATTTAAACACTATTTTAAAGCTTTTAAGCACATCTACAACTTTGGTTCTATTCATATTTTACCTCAGTGGTCAAAAAAAAAAGGTTGATCTTATTTTTACCTTTGACCTTGTGTAGGTCATTTGATGTCACAACCAATTTTTTTCTCCTTTCACCCAATTTTAGGTACACATGTCTACCTTAACTTAAAACAAGATTTTTAGTATTGATTAAATTAGTATAGATGCTACAGCCATTTCAGTGGACCATACCCACCTCCATTTTGACCAAGTACATTTTTCCACCAAACTTTGGAGCACCGTATCTTTGGAACTGTTTGAGCTAGAGTGTTGAGAAAAATACCATTAGATTTTTCTTACTGAGATATATAATGTCTGCTAATTTTCAAAAAAATCTGTAATTATCTAACCTAACATAACCCAGTTATTTGGTTGAATAAGTATCCAGCCCTATTATAAAATTTTTTTTTTTGTATATTTCAGATAATTATATAATATAGGTAATTTAAATTACATAATTAATTTATATGGACATTCAAAAATGTGAAGAACTTCGAACCTGCTATCCTGTTTAAAGGTAAAGTTATGTACATATATAAGTACCTTATACTAGGCTATAGGTACTACCCTATAGAATAAGTTCAGTTTTAAGAGTTAGACGAGTTTTAATAGAATTATTTAACTTTGTGTATTTATTCATTGTGTACAACAGTATGTACTGCCTATGTACCCATGTGAAAATAAGCTTATTTAAACCTTGGAGCAAGGATTTTTTTGGCATCTGTATTTATTCCAATCTGTAAATCAAACTGCATATTTTTTCTTGTTGTAGACCTCTGAAACAAGATCAGTAGATCCCAAATTTTATTTGGGCCATCTAAGCAAAAATAGCTTTTAACAGGGTTGGATACAATGAATAATTATAATTGCATTTTTAATTAATTGATCCTAATTTCCATTAATTGTAATTGATTCAAATTAAAATTAAAATAAAGGTAATTGTAATTGATTTTTGAGCTATAACTGATATAATTGATTGATTAATGTAAATTGTTAAAAATTATACCACTAGATCTGGCAGTCATACATCATCCAATAAAAATAAACCTTTGATAGTTTATTTAGTTATACTTAGATACAGATATCTATTTATTTTAGATATACCGTATATTTAAATATGTGCCTCGGCAGTGTAGTGGTTAGCATCACTGACTACGAATCCATCGGCCCTGGGTTCAAGACCCAACAGCAGCCAGCACCAGGGATGGGGAGTCGGCCAAAAACAACCAACTCCCGAGTCAGTATTTTTAAAAACCAACTCCGACTCGCGACTCTTTCCTTATCATGCTGATCTACAACCTTATAAATATTGGGATGTTTGTTTCGTAGATGGCGTTTCAAGTTTGAGGCTCTAGTTGGAGCATTAGCATGTTTCCCAGTGTAAGCACTAATTTTTGCATTACACTCTTTACCATCCTTTTCTACTTGACAAATAAAAATACTTTCATCCTCATTTAGCTTAAAATATTGAAAGACTGCTGATTTTCTACTAGGCCCATGACTCATTACTAATAGGGACTAAATTAATAATTAATATATTGCTAATTTTTATATGGTACCTAGTATCCTAAAATAGAAATATGAAATTCACTTGCTAAGATTTACCAGAACAATAAATCAAATGTGGAAATGTGAATCTAGAATTAGTTCAGGAAGATATTTATTTAGGGCATAGTAGTATTCTGGTAAATTGTTGGCATATAGAAATTGAATCAGAGTCGGGAGTCAGTCATTTTTACCAACTCCCGACTCTTCAAAAAAGCCCCAACTCCGACTCCCCACCTCTGGCCAGCACGCAGCAAAACCCAGCTGTTCATCCTTCCACACAATAAAGAAAGTGGTTAATAGATAAATGGGTACCCTAGGTGGCCTAGTGGTTAAGACGCTGGGCTGCTGATAGGGCATGGTTTGGATTCCACATTAAACTGTAGGTCTAAGGTAGAGTGAAAAGCTTGACCTTCGTCAGAATGAAAATTTAGGCAGAAGTTAACCAAAGGTTATAGAATATAGTTATATTTGTGTAATTGTAATTCAGACAAAATTAATTGTAATTGATCTTGAAATTGTGAAGTACGATACTAACTAATTAATTTGAAGAATAATAAAAAAAATTGTAATCGTTTCCATTTTGTGTAATTGAACCCAACCCTGGCTTTTAAGCTACATATGTTTTTTCTTTTTAGATAAACATGGATTTCAGCAGTTTGAATATGGGCAGGTTCTGTTGTGACCCATTTAAAAAACAGAAAAAGTAAAAAAAAAAAAAAAGGCATTTGTGCATTGACTAAAAATTTGATTGATCAAAATCCTGAATTGAAACTAAAATAATCATAAAGCATGTGCAACCTGTCAAAATATACTAGCAAATCATCCATCCCCAATGCCTGAATGTGAACCACTTGAAAAATCACCATCCACCTCATCAAGTGCCCCATCTGAGCTAGAAACATGTAAACTCTGACAGCCACCGCTGGTTACACAAAGAGAAAGTTGAGGAAAGTAGTAGTAGTAGTAGTAGTTGTGAAAAGAAAGCTTGAACTTGCAACTAAACAACCAATTTCATGCAGTGACTCAGATGATACAGAACTGGAGACTCTTCAACAACAAAGAAAAAATTAATCAAGTGACAAGTCAAAGTGAAAAACTGACAATTCTTACTATCCTACCAAAAAGATGGACACAAGTAAAGATCAGAGAAGAATCTAAGTACTCAGATTACATGGCTAGGCAAGCAGAGTTTGGCGAGGGAGAAGGGAGTGCTTTCAACTCCTAATCCACGTTTGGAGAAACGCCTGAATAGTGAAACTATTGCCAAAGTAATTGACTTCTATCATTCACCAGATGTGAGTAGACAAATGCCAGGGTTGAAAGACTTTCTGTAAAAGGAGCTGATGGTAGGTGGGAAAGAAAACAAAAATAAAATATTGTAAATACCTAATAACTGCCTTTTTTAAATATAAAGTTATGTTGATGCCGCTTTTTTCATGGTTTCACCCAGCTAGACAAGAATTGGTTCTTATAACTCAATTGGTAAAAATAAAGGAATAGGTTATTTTAATACACATATTAAAAGGCAAATTGTCTTAAAAATAGCAGACGTTATAGATCTCAGTGAAACAAATCTAATGGTACTTTTCTCAACACACTAGCTCAAACAGTTCCAAAGAAATAGTACTCCAGTTTGGTGGAAAAAGGTACTTGGTCAAAATGGAGGTAGGTCTGGTCCACTGAAATGGCTGTAGCATCTATACTAACTAATCAACACTAAAAATCTTGTTCTAGGTTAAGGTAGACATGTGTACCCAAAATTGGGTGAAAGGAGAAAAAAAAAATTAGTTTTGACATCAAATGACTGACACAAGGTCAAAGGTCAAAATAAGATCAATTTTTTTTTTTTTACCACTGAGGTAAAATATGAGTAGAAACAAAGTTGTAGATCTGCTTAAAAGCTTTAAAATAGTGTTTAAATGGTCTCTAAGTGCAATAGGAGCCGAGATATTTCTGGTATAACCTTGGAAATTTACTTTTTTTTTTTTTTTTTTTACAAAATTCGAATGGCCATATCTCCGGAACCATATGACCTAGAGTGTTGAAACAACTGTCATTCTGTTTTTCTCACCGAGATCTATAAGTGTGCCAATTTTCAAAAACATCAGTGATGGTCACGTTTTTTTGACCCAAAATTTCATTGAACTGACATGGAATGACCCTAAGGAGAGTTGTAATTCCAGTAGAGTTGCACCGATACCAATACCGATACTACAAAAAAAGTGCCAATACTGATACTTTTTAATTATTTTAAAATTGATTATTAATAAAAGTTCAAGTAAATGATATAATATCTCAATTAACTTAAAATGCCTTTCCCAATCCCAACTTTAGTTCCATTTAATTTCATAATAATATAATATATTATAATATATAGCTAGAGCCTGTAATTTAATTATGTTTAAAATTGAATATACTAAAAAAGTAAAAAACATTGCAAACAAAACTTATAAAATTATGTCTACAATAAAATGTATAAATTTTTAATATACAGCTCTTATTTAATGTTGTATAAATTTAATGTTGTATAAAAATATTTTAAATTAAATTAATACAAAGATGATAATTTTATAACTTATTACTGTAAACTATATTATCATACACGTATATATTGGGGTATATACAGTAAAAGTACTGCTATCACTGTAGGCTGGTCTAGCTTACTTGGGCCCTATAGCCATTATTAATACATAAGAATTGTAAATTTATTTACCAGAAATATTTTTTATTTTATCAATATATATATTTGAAATTAAATTAAGAAAAAGAAAATATATATATATATCTTATTATATAAAGTTCTAAACCAATGAATGCATATAATGGTAGTGTATTATCAATAACTTTACACACAAGATTCAAAACTGAATGGTTTATTATGATTATGCATGCCACGTGGTGCCATCTATGAACAGCTTTACAAAACTTTCATTTTACTGAAAACTATTACTGTAATTTGAAATTGTATATTTATATGATACTGTATTACTGTATTGAATATTTGTAATCTTGTATAGGGGCCTATAGTTACATTTTATGATTTTTTGTTTTGTTAGTAAATGTAAACATTGCTAATTTTGATAAAATATATATTAAACAACTAAATAAGATATTACTGTATAATAATAAAAAAAATTAATTTTATATAAAATAAGATAATTTCTTCAAAAAACAGTAATTCAAAGTATCGGTATCGGTTTTCAGAACAGTATCGGCCGATACCGATACTTTGTGAAAAGTGGCCGATACGGCCGATACCGATACCGATACATCGGTGCAACTCTAAATTCCAGCAATGTAAAGTCCAGGTTATAATCCTCATCATAATCAAGAAATAAGGAAGACTGCATGTCCCTGCAAAAAATCCTCAACTTCAATAACTAATACAGTCCCAAAAAATGAATGAAAGGTGGTTCCCAAGACTTCAGCTTTGGCATGTACATCACTTAATACAGAACCATTTACAACAATAGGGTAAGTGAAGGGTGAATCAGTACCCTTAATGATTTTCCTAATTTGAGTCCAAACCTTTGTGGAAGGTGTAGTGAAACTGAGGTTTGAACAAAACCAACTCCATGAAACACACACTGCCTTATGAATAGTACAATGAGCTATAGCAGTTGCCTTATTTAGGAAGATCTTATTATACAGAGTTGTGTGATGAGCATAAAAATGTCAAGCACGACAGCAGGTAGCCACTGTCCTACTATAATCCTCTGTCAACCAGCATTTGTGATATTTTTAAAAGTCAACTGTACGCAAATGAACAGAGATACAGTTGTCATTGCATGGCCCAAACACGTATTTCTGTTCATTTGCACAAGAAATGAGTTATATTTGAACAGAGCACACAAAAATACACTAGAAAAATATATTTTTTTTTATTTCAACTTCAGGCCATGTCATTTTCTGCATAATGACCCCATACAGCTATATAACCATATATCTACAACCTGAATATAATACAAGCTCTACAATTAAGATAAAAGGAGTAGGTGAGACTGTAAAGGCTGTATAGAGTATTTGAATGTACACCAGGGTCTCCCATTTAAAGGTGTCTATGAGGCAAGTGAACATTAACAAGTCTTTCATACATCACAGTGCTATGAGGGCACCACTCAGAGAAATCTCTTTAAATGGGGAGTATAAAGACAAAGTATCTCCTAACGCAAGATGCTGCCTCCCTACATCCTATCACTCTGTGTGGGTAACGAGATTTATCCAAATAAAATATAAACTATACAGGGTGTCCCAGGAGGAAATGTCAAGACTGCACCATTTGACTCTGGGTATTTCTAAGTAGAAAGTATTACCATATATCGACATGTGCCTGATTCCCAACCATTACCGAGATACAGGCCTCTACATTTGGGTAACTAAAACATAATAAAAAGCCGATCTTAGATAATATTCAATGACATTTAATGATACATTGGCAACTGTGCAAATCCTCACATTATTTATTTAGGTACATCTTAACACCTGCTCACTGAGTCACATTTCTTTTCAGGGTGTGTTGTGTACTCTAAACATGGAGGTGCAGTGCTCAAGCATCATTTCAAGCCATGCTGGCTAGATGCGTTCATAAATCTCAGAAATTAACTTCCACATTTTCCTTGGCAAGACTCAATGGATTGGAGGCTCGCCGCGTGCATTGAAGAAGGTGGTCACTTTGAAACCACTCTGCAATAAGTGCAATAGGTAGTGTATTGTATATTTGTACTTTTTATAAACCACAAGTATCATTAAATAGTATCTAAGATCGCCTTTTTATTGTTTTAATTACCCAAATGTAGAGGCCTGTATCTCGGTAACGGTTGGGAATCAGACCCATATCAATATAATACTTTCTACTTAGAAATACCCAGAGTGAAATGGTGCATTCTTGACATTTCCTCCTGGGACACCCTTATATATGGGAAGGGTTCACAAACCTCTCCACACCATTACCAGTAAAACGTCATTACCAAATACCTCTTTCAGTCATTCACCCCCCCCCCCTCCCTGAGCCCCCATGATGATATATACTACTAAACTTGATAATTACCTGTATTGAATATCAAGGTCACTGTTGGTGAAACATTCAATAATAACCCTGCCATGTACCGTAATCCCCAAAACTCAGCCTAGGCAAAAAGCCCTGAGCTGAGTCGAGAATCCCTAACACAGCGGGCCTATCCTATTAAGAGACTAGAAGGATACAATTGGAAAACAATCAAATCAAAATCGTAATTAACAATCTAAAGAAAGGGGCCAGTTCCATATTGCCCCCCCACACAAAATATGATTTTATTGAACATTAGAATTACAAATTATTTTGATACAGTCTATTAAAAATTCAAAATAAAATGCAAAATATGATTTTATTGAACATTAGGATAAAGTAGTTTAGCCGCAAAAAAAAAAAAAAAAAAAAAAAAAACACTATACCAATCAATTTGTGATGCATGATCTTTACGGGGTGTAGTAATGCTTAGTTAAGAATATTAATTTCTGTTTAATTAAGATTATAATGTTTAATATAAATCATTTACTAATAATTGTGAAATTGTTTAAAATGGGTAGAGTTGGCAGTCCTGAACGGAGGCTGACAGAGCAGGCTACCCCAAGGGAGTCAGTTTTCTAGGCAACGCATTACGCGTAAGGTCGGCGTCATATAACGTAAAGTTTAATTAATTGTTTGTGTTCCTCTCCAACGTAAAATGTTATCGTAAAATTCCGTACTCGCACCCCCCTAAATTACTTAAACCATTTTCGGAGTTAAATAAATAATAAAAAGTGTTAAAAGAGTGTTAATAAACTCCCCCTTTGTTTTGTAACGGACTTTCATAGTCTTGGCTCGGCGTGGCTACCAGAATCTTTATACAGTACGGCGAAAAAGAGAGTAGAGAAAGCAAGTGATAAATGAAATAAAGAGCCGATAGTAGAGTAAATAAAGAAGAAAGTAATTAATAAAAGGCGTTCACTATAGGGGGCTCTGCCCCATACCCACCCCAAGACCTAAATTATACAAATGATAATGTAATAACATGTGCCCACCTTGCCTGGGTAGCCAGAGCCATAAGGACTAATGTAAAGGATAAAAAAGTTGTGCGCTTTTTTAAATTTATTACAACCCAATATTTTCTCACCATATTGAATATTTTTATCAGAAGTAGAAAACCATGGTTATTTTTTACTAACAAAAAACACCAATTTTTTGTTAATATTCGTTTTTTGACCCAGTCACACCCAGCTATAACAGCAATATATATTGAATAACCAATCAAAACTGAATAAGAAAATATATATATTATCTTGTGCAAATTTGTATAAAATGTACTTTTTTATAAAAAAAATATTTTCTACTTTCTAATATGTATGTACAGCCTTCCCCCAGTTAACGACCTACTTGTTTATCAACCACCCGCGGATACGACTGCGACCAATCGTACCAATTTTTGGAAATCATACAATGTTTTACATTGTATAAAAAACATTGCAACTGCTTGGGAGGACGTTACTGCGAAGTGTATGAAAGGCATTTGGAAGAAGTGCCTAAAACGATCTGTGGGAGAATTTGAAGGCTTCAATAAGTTTGAAAATGTCGATGAAATTAATAGAAAAATAGTGTTACTTGCCAATACCATCAATTTAGAAGTAGAAGTGGAAGATGTGGAAAACTTAGTGGAATACCAAGAGGGAGAGCTGACAAACGAAGAGCTGATAGAGTTGGAAGAACAGCAGCATTTGGAGGAAGAAGAAAGAAAAGAAAAAGAAGCACCAAAGCCGTAAAACAAGGCTTTCGTTTACCAACCATTTCGTTTACCGACCTGGTCGTTGGAACGGAACCCAGTCGTTAAACGGGGGATGGCTATATATAAATTTCGATTAATTTGTTTATTTTGGCTACCTTTTTTGGTATATTTGGTGATTCTAGCTACTTCTTCGTAATTCAATTTGTCCTGTTTTACAAGTAAATCATTTTTAGCAATTTTTCATCTGTTCAGTTTGTTTTTTTTGTGACGAAGTATGACGTGTCAGTTATGCATATTTGATTTTTAAGACGTGATCCGCCATATTGCCCTCAATGAAGACAAGAGTTTAGACCTTTTTTTCAATCACAGAATAATTAAGACATCCATGACCTGCCCTAAATGCAATAGTGCTTATATTTTAATAAAAGACCAGAAGGTCTTTAAGTGCCGTAAAAAAACCTTAAAAATAACTGTCATTTCAGTTTAAGGGCACGCGAAATTTAGCGGACTACCCATGCAAGGTTGGCACATGTTATTACATTATCATTTGTATAATTTAGGTCTCGGGGGTACGGGGGCAGAGCCCCCGTAAAGATCACGCATCACAAATTGATCAGTCCTAATGTTTTGCAGACAGTTCAGTATGTTACACCAGTTAGGTCAACTGTACAAAAATCCAACAGAACCAGCTTCCTATAGACCCATTACTTTACTATGCCCACCTTCCAAAGTAACAAAGACTAATCTTACAAATCACCAACCCACACATTCCACTATCACCTACTCAACATGGATTCAGACCTCACCACTCAACCACGACATTACTCACTAACCTCAAGCAGCATATCATGGATGGCATCAACTCCAGATGACCAGCTCAACGTACACTATTAGCAACAATAGACATTAGTAAAGCATTTGATGCTATCCCATACTTCCCTCTCATAAACAAAATACTCAACACAAACATGCATAACAACAACAAAAGGTGGCTAAGCAACTATCTCTCAGGAAGATACTCACATGTCACATTTAATGGTGTCATCCAAAAACAAGCTTTTTCCGAATGGGGACCCTCAAGGCTCTGTTCTCTCACCAACACTCTTCAACTTATACAAATATACATGCATGACATTCCAACACACATAGATAACAAGCTTACCTTATCATCATATGCAGATGATATCACTCTAACATCCACCCACAACAAAATCGACACTGCTACAAATAACCTACAAACATACATAAACAGTATACAAGACTGGCTCACACACAATAGACTCAAAGTAGCACCCACAAAATCAACCATCAGCTTGCTTACAAGCAACACAAAAGAACACCAAGTAATTCCACAACTTACACTAAACAACATCAACATTCCACACACTCAAAGAACCAAAATACTTGGTGTCACATACAACACATTATCTTTTGCAAACCACATTCAGGACATTAAAAACAAATGTACGTCAAGACTTAACACGCTTAGGGTACTAACAGGCACAAACTTTAGACACCAGCAGGAAACAACATCACTCATATACAAACAATATATTCGCTTAGTTATGGACTATGCTAGCCCATGCTGGGCACCCATTATCTCAAACACACACATAAACACCTTACAAACAATACAAAACAACGCACTTCGTATCATTACAGGATGCACTCAAACAACACCAACAGAACACCTACACACAAACAAAAATACTAAAAGTTAGGGAACATTTAGACATGAGGGGAACACAATTCATGGCAGCAGCGACAACTAACCAACACCCTTGCCACTACATGTACAATCATGCACCAACACCTCGCACCATTAAGGTAACACCAGAGATATATTATAACCAAATACTCCATTCCATACCATACCCCACAGACATCACACAGTACAGAAAACACATACACACACACACCTAACCCACAAAGCACTAACACGACTCAGTCCGAATGTGGTCCTAGGTGCGAAGCCGCCACCCATTAGCAGGTCAGAGATCAGCCTGAGCAGATCGGATTGAGTTAACTTAGCACGATTCCGATGTGGACATCACCCCAACTTACAGACATATAAACATAGACTAGACAACTCCATAAACAACACCTGCCACCTGTGCCAGGACACACCACAAACAATTGAACACATTATGATAGACTGCACCACTCTAGCACAACAACGAACACAACACAACATCACTAGTACGCTGAACCTCTGGTCCACTCCGGAGAGGGCAATCGGTTACCTTCATGCCACTGGCTTGCTCAATCAGGGTGGGCTGATCGGCTAAACAACAACTGTACGCCCTTGATGATTGGTTAGGTTAAGTCATGATATTTTCATTTAAATTCATTAGTTTAACAAAAATGATGAGTGCAAACTTTTCTGGTTAATTTTGAGGTGTTTTGTACAAAACTGCCATCCATTTCCTGTGCAAATGCGTAGTTTTCATGATGATGGTATCTCGAAAACTATGCATTTGCACAGGAAACAGATGGCAGATTCGTGCAGAACACCTCAAAATTGACCAGAAACATTTGCTCTCATTATAAAAAGAGTGGGTCAAAAAACGAATAATTACCCAATTTTTTTATAAAATATATATATACGAAACTATTGGTATTATTATAGTATTACACCCGTCTAACGTCCAGCAATTATTATACATTCATTAGGTAGATTTTTAATTCTAAGACGCTTTTCTTCTATAGCGTTTCCGTCGCAAATGCTTCATTTTTGAGATATAAACGTTTTTTTGGTGTGTATCTAGTGCGTGTTCGTACGTTCGTTTGTGTGTTCATTTGTGTTGACATCACATGTCTGCCCAATCAGAGCGCTCCATCCATTTCGAATTTGAATTAGTTTACTATTGGAATGGCTGTGTGTGACATGTGTTCGTTCGATTATTACCGCTGTATTGTCGCTTTCTATGAAAATTTAGAAAAAAGTGTTGTTTCTGCGTGCTCACGGTGTTCTACCGACAGTAGTGAAGTGTCCACATTGTAAAACGGAGTGTACATATCGTCAAGACCAGAAACTGTGGCATTGTAGAAAAAGTTACATTGTGCTTAAAACGAAAAAAAGATGGTACTGTGATTATTCTGTCTTAGATTTTAAAGGTAATTCCTATTTTTCTTTTAGGTTAGGTTTAGTTAAGTTAGGATAGGTTAGGTTGTTAGGTTAGGTCAATTTTGAAGGTGAAATTTGTTTTTCCTATGGTTTTTGATGTTTTGAACGAATCTGACCTTCAAAACCGTCGGAAATGACTCGTTTTCTATGATTTCCTCCACATTGCCGGCTGGGGGGAGGGGGGGGGGGGGGGGTATCTAAAAAACTAGTCATTTCCGACGGTTTTGAAGGTCAGATTCGTTCAAAAACACATCAAAAACCATAGAAGAAACATAAATCTCACCTCCAAAGGGAGACGGGTGTAATACTATAAATTTACCAAACTATTTTTTAATAAAAAAAAATGTCGGGGTACAATACGGAACTGCAGCCGAAAGAAGTTACAGGTACAGTTAGGTATGAATTTCAATATGTGGGCCTAGGCCTAATTGGGCCCAGCTTAAGCCAGGCCCTTCGATGTAACAAAACTTGGACCCTGCACTTACTGTAAGAAAAGTAAACTATTAAATTTGTTGGCTACACGATTTGGGCGTAAAATGTATAACCAAATCTTAATTTAACTGGTTTCAGAAATAAATAATTCAATTCTCTTATTTCAAGTGAATCCACTTTATATATTTAAACAAATCCTAATGGAGCAAAAAACCCACCGAAATATTTAAACCGAGTGAGCCACAGTTCGTGACGTAACACTACAACATCTAGATTTACGTTCAAAACTATTTTGTTTTGGTTCCACCGACTTGAAGTCAAGTCAACTCACATTGCCGCATTCTTTTGGTTAAAAATTCAAGATCTAGTTACACTTAGGTCGAGTTTCGCTCGAGCCAGCTCCAGAGATGACTCGAGAAAAGTCAAGTTACTTTTTTGTAAGCAAACAATCTGCCGTCTTCAGAACCAAAGATATTTCAATGCAGTATTTATATTATAAAATATATTTTATTGATGTTTTTCAAATGTAATGTAATGTAATGTACGAGGGTAATTCAATAAGTATCCGCACTTTTTATTTTCACAATTTTATTTTCACATCTGATAGATTATAAACACATCACTTCTCAACATAGTCTCCCTGTTTCTCAATACACTTACTCCAGCGATCTACAAGCTTCCTAATGCCATCACAAAAGAATTCAGGTCATCATCGCCTTCGAATCGCTGACCTCTCAAAGCGTCTTTTAGTGGTATAAACAGGTAAAAATCTGAAGGTGCCAGGTCTGGACTGTAGGCTGGATGGTCGAGAACTTCAAATTTAAGTTCTTGAACGCATTTTCTAGTCTGTGCAGCGGTATGAGGGCGCGCATTGTCGTGTAACAGAATAACACCTTCCGACAATCTCCCGTTGCAAGGAAGTTCAAGGCGCAGCCATCAGCAGGTAAAGTTATGCTAACACTGTTTTGGGATAAACGAGGCCCTATCCTTGAACATTATCTAGGGCGTGGAACTACAGTAAAAAGTGCATCGTATTCTCTCATGCTTCGGAATGAGTTAAAGCAAGCAATTCGCACAAAACGGAGAGGGAGATTGTCGGAAGGTGTTATTCTGTTACACGACAATGCGCGCCCTCATACCGCTGCACAGACTAGAAAATGCCTTCAAGAACTTACATTTGAAGTTCTCGACCATCCAGCCTACAGTCCAGACCTGGCACCTTCGGATTTTTACCTGTTTAGACCACTAAAAGACGCTTTGAGAGGTCAGCGATTCGAAGGCGATGATGACCTGAAGGAGGCGGTCCATAACTGGCTACGCACACAGCCAAAAACATTCTTTTGTGATGGCATTAGGAAGCTTGTAGATCGCTGGACTAAGTGTATTGAGAAACAGGGAGACTATGTTGAGAAGTGATGTGTTTATACTGTAAAATCTATCAGATGTGAAAATAAAATTGTGAAAATGAAAAGTGCGGATACTTATTGAATTACCCTCGTACTTAGGATAGTGTTGGGCCGCGCAGTTAATTTTCCGCATTTATATTATTTTTATATTAGTTACCGACAAACCAATTTTGCGCGTTACCAAATTGTATATATTTTATCATTGTGTAATTTTAAGAATCATATATAATCTTTATAAATAAGTATTGTACATAAATTTATATATATATTTTTAATTAATTCAGCTGTATATACAATAACAAAATCTTCTATTAGATCTAGATGGTCGATTGGTCGATTGTCGTGTGGCCTCGCTGGAGGTAGAGATCTTTTCTCTTCCATCCTCCGAGAAGGTGTCGGTGGTTCTGCTATCGGCATCTGTTGTCACTTTTTTAGGGGGCCTCGGGGTTCGGATCCCCAAATCTACAAAAGCCTGCTCTTAACGCCTGCGCGTGCCTGGTTGAGCCCGGCCGCCTGTCTTCTTCTACTCACGCTCTCGTTTCTGTTCCACTCTTTCTCTATTTCTTTCCCATTTCTTCGTCTGTTCCAGTTTCTCTTCTTCACTATCTTCTTTCTTGGTCACATCGACCTCGACCTGTAAAATTACCCCAGCCAACCAAGAACTCAATAAAACTCTGAAAGCGACCAGATACCCGACAAAGAGATAGCCTGCCTCTCGTATCCTTCATTCTTCCCGGCAAATACAAGTAGTAGCAAGAAGAAACCAGCTACAATATATTGCCAGGACCAGGTTTCACGTAGGAGACTTCTATATAAATTAAAAGCTCATGAGACTTTAAGTTCAGTCATAAATTGGGTAGTTGAGTAGAAGAATGGTTGCAAGAAAGAACAGAGAGTAATTTTAAATGGGCATTGTTAGAAAATCGAGAAGAGGAAGAGCCATTGTTGTCCCAAGGCGATATGATGACTAAGCTGATTGATGTAGCATTGCTTGTATATATTAAGTTAAGGTGTATATATATCCATCTCATAATTGTAAGGTTAGTGAAAAATTAACTTAATTTAGAGCTAGCATTTTTGGATTTTTGGGCTCTTGTGGCATCATTTTTTTTTTGTGCGCTGCGCGTCCTTCCTACTCATTTGTTGAATGCGGTACTTACAGGGTGTAGTCTTATAGAAAGCTCTCTTGCAATTCAGTGTGGTTGTTTAGATACAAGATTGTTGCATCGTGCAATGGTGTAGGTTGTGTTGTTGTTGCAAGGTTTAGAAAGACCATAAATAGTGCCCCTTTTGGTTTTTATGCAACTGAGGCCTAAGGTAGGCCCACATCGAGTCAGCAACCCTGAGGCAGGACCTAATAGGACCTCCAAGTCCCTAAGTTTTTAGTCTAGCTTAACTTGGGCTGTACGTTAAACTGGCCCTTCAGAGCTTGGCCGTTCACGGCTCAGCTGGGATTCTGAACCCAATAAAAAAAAAAATAACATGGTCCTTCGAAACCGGATTCTAGCCCAAGACTGAGTCAATGACTATTTTCCGGCAAAGTTCTGATTGTGCAAATTGTAGCTCAAGTTAGGCCTAGACGGGTTGAGCATAATTGAGTTAAGGTCCCAGGGTAGAAAGTTTGGTCGCCCAAATGCGAAACTTGGCCACTCGTCTGTCGTTGTTTTGGGCTTACATTTTTACCGGTTTGGTTAATTTTGGTTTATTATTCGTAGGCGAAGGTTGCAGACTTCAGTGCGCTAGTTACTTGGGTGGAAAATTTGGTATTCCATACTGGTGGTTGGTCAGCACCCGACCCAACAATTCAATTTATTTGAAAAAAGCAAAATTTGAGTTTGATCAGTTTGGTTAAGTATTTTTGCCAATTCAGCTTATTTGGTATTGAGCCCAATTGTTGTTTGCATTGAAAATGAGTGCAGCTGAATTGAACAAGTTTAGAAAAAGGAGAAGCGCCTACAAAGGTCTAATTACAAAAGTCATTGCCACTATAGATTCTGCCATAGAGCAAGAGGATTTAAGCTTAGTGACTGCGCAGCTTTCCATATTAGAAACTAAAAAGTTGCTCTAAGTGAAATAAATGTTAAAATTGAGGCTCTTATAGAAGAGGATGAAATAGAAAATAACATAATTTACTTTGAAGAGATTATTGATGATATAATTAAAGTATGCCACAGAGCAAAAGAGTTTAGCAGCTCAGTACAGTTAGAGACCAGGTCTAATAATGAGACACAACCCTCAACAAATGGTGTTTGTGAAGTTAAGGTTAACAGATCTGCAGTTCAATTACCGAGGCTTGTACTCAAAACATTTTCTGGGAGTATTCAGGAATGGCAAGGATGGGCAGACAGTTTTCAATCAGCAGTTCATTCTAGTCAAGTGTTAAGTGCGGTGGAGAAGTTTAATTATTTGCAGTCACTCTTGGAAGGGGAGGCAGCAAAGACAATAGCAGGATTAGCATTAACAGAGGCAAATTATAATGTGGCTTGGGATATATTAAAGAAACGGTTTGGTAAGCCAGAGATCTTAATTAAAGCCACCTCCGCGAACTTTTAGCTATACCTCCTGTTAATAATCGCAATAGTGTCAAGGAGTTATGGCAGTTATATGATGAATTTGAAGTTAGAACTAGGTCCCTGGACAACTTGGGTGTAGGAATGGAAAGGTATGGTATAATGTTGGTCACTATACTGGAGTCTAAATTGCCTAGCTCAATTTTGCTTGAATTAAGTAGGGGACACTCTACAGAACATGTGTACATCCCCCTTCAGCAGATGTTAAGTCTTTCAAGCACAGAATTAGCAAGACGAGAGAGAATTGAGTTTGCACAGTGGGATGTTAAACAAGGGGACAAAGGCAGGCACAGCACCAAAGTTTCTACAAAAAGGAATAGCCCAGGTACAGTGTCAGCTCTACATGCATCCTCTGAGAATAAATTAAAGGGAATCAAGAAATGCATATTTTGCGAAGACAACCACAAGTCATATAAATGTGAGGTGGCTGAGGCTTTACCTTTTGAGGAGAGAAAGGACAGGGTAACTAAGTCCACAGCATGTTTTAAATGTTTTTTGAAAGGTCGCAGAGCAAGGTTTTGTAAGATTAAAATTTTGTGCAAAAAATGCCATGGCCGGCATCAGCAATTATTGTGTCAAAACACTCCTAGTAGGCCTACCCCAGAAGTAGAGACATCAGTGGCACATGCCACTGCTATGAAAGGGAGTAAAAGTAAAGGAGGATTATTGCAAACAGCTGCAGCATTATTAATTGGGAATGATGGAGAAGCTACTGTAAGAGTGTTGTTTGATAGTGATAACCAGTGTAGCTTTATTAAGACCAGAATTTCCAGAAAATTGAAGTTTAAAGAACTTAAGAGGAAAAATTTAAGAATTTCTGGGTTTGGGGGTTCCGTTCAAAACCGAACCAAAGTTAAGAAGGTAGAAGTTCTGGTTAAGGGGTTGTTACCACAAGGTCCCACTATCAAGGTCCAAGCTGTAGAGATTGAGGAACTTTGTGCTCCAGTCACTACGTGTTTAGATATGGCATGTGTCCAAGAATTGCGAGTTAAAGGAATTAATTTGGGCAATAATAAGTTTGAAGGAACAGAAGATATTAGTCTTTTGATTGGAGCTGACTATTATTGGGACTTCATCACTGGTAATATTGTCCGCACATCTCGAGGTCCAGTAGCTATTGAAAGTAAGCTAGGCTGGATGCTACATGGTAGCTATTGCAGTGAAATGGAGGTTAAAGCTCTTTTTTTTAAGATTGAGGAGAACAGCCATGGTTTGGAAAGGCATTTGAAAGCCTTTTGGGAACTTGAATCCATTGGCATAAAGGACAAACAGGAGAAGCAGGCGAGTACAGTGAACAGTGATGTTTTAGAGCAATTTGAAAAAGGGAGTGAGTTTAGAGATGGTTGCTATGAAGGTGGCCTCCCTTGGAAGGATTCTTGCAAACCCAGTTCAAACCTGCAGCTAGCTAATAGGAGGTTGGAGACTTCATTGTACAGGCTAAGAAAAAATGAGGAGTTGTTAATTGAATACAATGAGGCCATCCTAAACTATGTAAAGGAGGCTATGCTGAAAGGGTGCAAGGTGAGCTGGTGAGCTCGGAGGCACATTATCTGTCACACTATGCAGTGGTACGGCGAGACAAAACTACCACCAAACTGAGGGTAGTTTTTGATGGCTCAGCCAAAGACAAAGGTGGTGTGTCCTTGATTGACTGTTTGGATGCTGGGCCAAATTTAAATGCAGATTTATTTTCCTTGTTACTGAGATTCAGGTTTGGTAGAGTAGCATTGACTGCAGATGTGAAGCAAGTCTTTTTGCGGATAAAGTTAAAACCAGAGGACAGAGATGCAGTAAGGTATCTCTGGGTGGATACGAAAGACTTGTTGGAAAAGGAACCTAAGGGTCAAGCATATAGAATGAAGTCAGTGTTGTTTGGCCTCAGCTCTAGTCCATTTCTGTTGGCAGCTACTATGCAGCACCATTTTAAGAAATATTCTGAAGTCTATCCTAACACTATTGAACACAAGGAAAAATTTTTATGTTGATGATTTGCTGTGTTCCGTGGATAATACAGAAATGGCTAAACAGATATTCGTGGAGGCTAGAGCTATAATGAGGGAGGCTGGCATGGAGCTTAGAAAATGGCAGACCAATCATTCTCAATTACAAGAGTTTATGAGTCAGTCCTGTGTAGTACCTGATGCAGCAGAAAGTATTGAGGATTCTGGTATTTAGGAGTTGTGGGCAATAGACGCAAAAGTGCTAGGCATTGTTTGGCAGTAAGGAGATGATTTGTTTACCTTCAATGGGAAATCTTTAGTAGAGCTGGCTGAGAATGAGACAAGGTGGGCAAAACGTACAGCTCTTAGTTTGGCTTGAAGGTCTTTGATCCTCTTGGATTCCTGGCTCCATTTGTGATAAAGTAAAAAATTTGGTTTCAGAGCCTCTGGGAAATTGGACTTGGTTGGGACCAAGAGTTATCTGATCATATGGTGGTAAGGTGGAAATACTGGTTCAAAGAATTGGCACATCTTGGAGACATTGAAATTCCAAGATGTTACTTTGGAGAGTTGAACAATAGTCCAGACAATTTGGAGCTGCACATCTTTTGTGATGCAAGTGAGGAAGCCTATGCAACTTGTATTTATATAAGAGGCACATTCAAAGAGGAAGTAAGTTGCAGGTTGGTTGCTGCAAAAAGCAGAGTAGCATCTTTGAAAAGGCTTTCTATTCCAAGGTTGGAATTGATGGGTGCAGTTATTGCTAGTCGGCTTGCAGTTACAGTGCAAAAGTCTTTGGCCCTCTATGAAATTCCAAGCTATTATTGGACAGACTCCACTATAGTTTGGCACTGGTTAAGAAGCCAGGCAAGGAAATGGAAACCATTTGTTGCCAATAGGGTGGAGGAAATTCAAGCACACACAGATCCAAAGCAATGGAAACATTGTCCAGGCACCCAAAACCCAGCTGATTTACCAACACGAGGAATTTCAGTGAAAGATCTTGCACAGTCAAGTTTGTGGTGGAATGGGCCAGAGTGGCTAAAACTTGGAAGTGAAAACTGGCCTTCTAATCAGCCTATTGTAGGAGAATGCCAGGCTGAAGAAGAATGGGTGAGTGAGATGAAAAAATGCACTGTGAACAGTTGTCAAGTTATGCAGCAGGACCCCATATTGAGGCTTGAGGACATTAGCAGTCTGAAAAGGTTGTTAAGAGTGACAGCATGGGTATATAGATTTACAAACAACATTAAGAGAGAAACAAGAAGGGAAGGAATTCTGAACAGTAAGGAGATTCAGCAAGCCAGGCAACACTGGGTGGTATATGTGCAGAAGGAAACATTTGGTGACGAGAGGGAATTGCTCACCAGCAGTCCATTACAGGTTCTGCCAACACATTCTGCTCTCAAGGGTTTGGATGTGTTTTTCGATCAGGACTTATTGAGAGTAGGAGGTAGACTACAGTTTTCTGGGCTACAGAGGAGAAAAGACATCCAATTTTGCTACCTTCTGGGGTCACTTTGTGGAACTTTTGATCCTGGATACGCATCATAAGTTGTTACATGCTGGAGTTAGAGAAGTGATAATAGAGATCAGACAACAGTTTTGGATTACCAAAATTAGACAAGTAGTAAAAAAGGTTATATATGTCTTTTCACATGTGCTACCACCAGAGCAATCCATTTGGAGTTGTAAGCAACTTAAGCAGTGATGTATTTCTTTTGGCCTTTAAAATGTTTGTGAACAGAAGGGGTTTCCCAAATAAAATCATATCGGATAATGCAAAAACCTTCAAAAAGGCTGCAAAGGAACTCCAAGAAGTTTGGTCCTTGCTAAAAGAAGAAGGATTCCAATCCTACTTTTCACACCAAGGGGTACAGTGGGAGTTTATTGATGAGAGAGCACCATGGTGGGGAGGATTTTGGGAAAGGCTAGTGAGAAGTGTAAAGTGTCCATTAAAGAAACTTTTAGCTAATGCTCATTTGAGCAAAGAAGAATTCTGCACTGTTTTGTGTGAAGTAGAAGCAATGGTGAACAGTAGGCCTATCACTTTTGTTTAGAACAGTATGCTATGCAGGATGCAGAGCCATTGACACCAAATCATTTTCTTTGTGGTAAACGATTAACATCAAGCCCGAGTCTGCCAGAAGACTTGCAGCCTATCCAGAGCACTCAAGGAGAGTTAACCAGAAGGTTCAAGTACCTTGAAGAGCTACAAGATCAGTTATGGAAGAGGTGGCAGATGGAATACTTGCCAGAACTCAATTATTACCCATCAGGCAATGTAAAGGGCTCCAATGCAAATTGTATCAAGGTGGGAGAAGTGGTAATGATTGGGGATGAAAGACCAAGGCAATACTGGAAGCTTGGCATAATTGAAGAGTTGTTTGTTGGCAAAGACAATTTAGTTAGGTCTGCACTGGTAAAGACTTCAGGAGGAAAATTAAAGAGACCTATACAAAAAAACATTATGTAATTTCTGCCAAATCGTTTCGGATCGTTTTAAGTCAATCAGGTTAGTAAATTTGGGGAACATTTTGTTATGTATTTTTATTATATTTTTAGTATTAGTTTGAAGGTCTTGCAATACAGCTCAAAAGAAAAATTTGGGGGACATTTTATATGTATTTTCATTATATTTTTATTACATATTATTATATAGTTTGTTATTATTACTTTGAAGGTCTTACAATATTCATACACACTTAAATAAATTGTAATATAATGTCCCGTTATTCAATTCTAATGAATATAATAGTACGGATCGATCCGATCCGATTTAGGAGAACATCTCAACTTCACGGAATATTTGATTTTATGAACACCCCCTCGGTCCAGAGCTGTCTGTGATTTAGCACTATTACTGTATATATATAATATATTTCTATATATATGGGATCATATATATCATATATACACACACACACACACACACATATATATATATATATATATATATATATAACCTTTGGTTAGCTTCCGCCCGAATTGTTCATTCTGACGAAGGTCAAGCTTTTTCACTCCACCTTAGACCCACAATTTAACGTGGAATCAGAACCACGCTCTACCAGCAGCCCAGCGTCTTAACCACTAGGCCACCCAGGGTCCCCATTTATCTACCAACCACTTCCTTTATCGTGAAGAAGGATGAACAGTTGGGTTCTGCTGCGCGCTGGCTGCCGTCACCAGGTCTCGAATCCGGAAAATTTAATAGTACGTACGAAACAAATGTAACTTGGTGCTAAAAATGTGACAGAAAATGTGACAATAGTGTGAGTACTAAGCTTAAAACAATGGAGAAATCTGTTTCATGTTCGTTGACTGACTGATAATGAAACTCGAAAGAATTTCCTCATAAAGGCTCATAACTTCCTTATATATTATATACAATGTATTATATGTTACACACAGACCGTGTATGGAAGAAGGCACTCTTCTGGGAAAATTAAATCCAGTATAGTCCGAATAAGTAATGGTAAATGACAAATACTATAGTTTTTCTTTTTCATGACGGAAGCCCAACTCGAGGAACGGGTCACTAGGAAAGAGGCCCAAAAATATAGTTTCCCTCACAGCTATCTGCTAAGCAGAGAGGACCCAGCTTTGGGACAGGATCTAGGGTTTAAAGCTTCCCGAACCCCTACATTCAGAACCTCAATATATGCAAGAACTCGTTGCATTTACTTTGGATCGAATACATCAAAGGAAAAGGGGTGACTACTGTATTTTTAGCCATACACCAAAGCTGGATCCTGTCTGCTTAGCGGATAGCTGGTGAGGGAAGCTATATTTTGGAGCCTCTTTGTTAGTGAACCACGCAAAAAAGTCTAATGGTGTTAAATCCGGAGATTGTGCTGCTCAGGACCTGTTTCCACCACGTTCAATCCAGCTATTTGGGCAGCACGATCTCCGGATTTAACACCATTAGACTTTCTTGCGTGGAGGGGGGGGGGTATAAAGTCTGAGGTTTACAAAACAAGAGTTACAGACCTGTAGGATCTGCGAACCCGCATTGTTGCGTCAGTAGCTAAAATAACGCCCAGAGATGCTTGAGAATGTGTTCCGCAATTTGAGATTTACAGAGACACTGATGGTGCTTACATCGAATCTTAGACCTAAGGTTGATAAATAAATATACATCTAATTATGTTACTACATTTTTAACCTAAAATACTATTATTTCAGCAAAATAGATAGGGACTTTTGGACAACTTTGTGCATATATATATATATATATATATATATATATATATGGTGTTTCATAACATGTGGGACGCACTTTCAGGATGGATTCAGGACCTGAAAACAATAAAAAAAGTTTATATAAACATATGCCAGAAATCGCTTTGTTTCCGAGTTACAGCCCGTTTTGTGTTCCAGCAAGTATCCGCCTTTTTAAACGAATTGCTCAAAATGACCGCTTTGCGCTTGAATACACCCCTGAACACGCCTCGTCATAGACTGCCTGACGCGTTCAAACATTCCAGGTATTGCTCGGATTTTCTGACATCCTTGTTCTACACGTTGGTGAAGCATGTCAATTTCAACGTTGTCAATGGGTGTCACGTAAACGATGGATTCCAGATGACCCCACAGGTAAAAATCGAGTGGATTCAGGTCCGGGGAGCGAGTAGGCCACGCAATGGGTCCTCCACGGCCTATCCATTTATCAGGGAAATGGTCATCCAAATAGTCTCTGGTTACTCGACTAAAATGAGGCGGAGCGCCGTCATGCATAAACCACATACGACGTCGGACACCAAGAGGAACTTCATCTAGTAAATCGCTTAAATCGTTCCTTAAAAAAATTGGAATAGGATTCTCCTGTTAATCATCCAGGCAAAACAAAAGGACCGAGTAAGTTGTCGGCAATAAGTCCTGCCCATACATTAATATTAAATTCTTGGTGGTGCCTTGACTGGACGATGGCATGCGGATTCTCTTCGGCCCAGTGATGAATGTTGTGAAAATTGATCAAGCCATTTCTTGTGAAGGCACCCTCATCAGAAAACAACACGGAGGATAGAAAAAGAGGATTGCGAGCACACTGTTGAAGGAACCAAGTACAAAAAGCCTCTCGTGGTGGGAAATCAGCTTCAGTAAGGCCTTGTACTCTCTGAATGTGATATGGGTAAAGCTGTTGTTCTCGTAAGATTCTCCACACAGTTGTGTATCTTGCACCCTCTGCTGCTGCTATCCTTCGGGTGCTGACACCAGGATGTTCCTCCACGCGATTCATGACCCGCTCCTCAAACTCAACAGTTCTGGCGCTAATTGGTCTACCACCATCTGAAACTCGCTTGTTGAATGAGCCTGTATCACCAATACGCTCGTCTATTCTCTGAAAGGTCTTATTTGACAGACGGCGATTCGGAAATCTTTCCGCATATAGACGCCTTGCTACGGCCGCATTACACTCGGCAAGTCCATACACGAGATGCATGTCTGCCATTTCTCTGTTTGAATAAGCTTCCATTCTCACTTCAAATGCACACTATCACTGAATAGCACAAAAACTTAAGGTTTTTTTTTTTTTTCACTGGACTGCACTTATTTACGGTAAGAAGTTACGAATACGAACAGTGAAACACCGCGATGCACCTCTGACTGACTGATGGCTCTACACTCAACGATAATGAAACATGTCATAGGGTTTACGAAACATTACAATCGGCAAGTCCATGCATGAAATAAGTCTTGTACACATTCCCAAACATTGTCGGCAAGCAGTGTTTGTAAACAGTTTGCGGAAAGAAAAAGAATTGCTGGAACACAAAACGGGCTGTAAATCGGAAACAAAGCGATTTCGGGCATATATTTATATAAACTTTTTTAATTGTTTTCAGGTCCTGAATCCATTCTGAAAGTGCGTCCTACATGTTATGAGACACCCTGTATATATATATACTGCGTGGTCATTGCAGTTAAATGCATATATATATATATATATATATCTATATATATATATATATATATATAATATATACAGTGTGTCCGTAAAGTCATGGTGGGATTTTAAATAGCTATATTATTGCAACGAAACATGATAATGAGATGAAAAAAGGCAAATTGAAGAACAACTCTAAAAGAATAACTTTATTTAACGTAGTTCGATATGGGCTCCTCTGGTAGCCCTGCAGACATCTAGACGGTGATTCAATTCCAGCCACACACGCCCAAGAACATCAGGAGTGACGGATGCGATAGCTTCCGTGATTCGCTCGTGCAAGTGATGAATATCCCTAATGGGTACACTGTACACGCTTTGCTTGACGTAACCCCACAAATAAAAGTCTAAAGGTGTCAGGTCCGGAGAGCGTGGAGGCCATGGCTTCCATCCTCCTCTTCCTATCCATCACTGTGGAAATTTTTCATTAAGGAATTCTCGAACAACGTTGGCATAGTGCGGAGGAGCACCATCTTGCTGAAAGATGACATTATTGTCAATAAATTGGGGTACTGCAAAATGTTCCAACATAGCGAGGTAGTTGTGTGACGTCACAGTGGGTTCCGCGAAGAAAAATGGGCCAATCACTCGATCTCGTGCTAGAGCACACCACACATTAACTTTCGGGCTATTACGCTCATGTTCAACATAGGCATGTGGACAGCCTAGACTAACTACGAGATAAAGGTTAAGCTTAGCCTAGACTAACTACAAGATACAACTTTGAGAGTTGTTCTTAAATTTGGCATTGTTTCATCTCATTATCATGTTTCGTTGCAATAATATAGCTATTTAAAATCCCACCATGACTTTACGGACACACTGTATATATGTGTGTGTGTGTGTGCACGCGCACGCAACTGGGCATAAATGAGGTCGAGTGTGTGGTAATTTGCAGATGTAGTGGGGTTATGTTTTTTGTGAGGTGACACTTTTGGTACCTCAGATCATTAAAAAAAATATTAAAAATAACGAAATATTTTTATTGTCGTAAAAAAGGTATGTTGGTTCCGATTCGTTAGGTTAGGCTAAGTTAGCAGGGTACTTCACTATTTAATGACTTAAAAAAACAACCTCGGAGCCTTCAGTTGTGTTCAAAACACTTATCACGACCATTTTGATTCGATGGCAAGGTTAGGTTAATTAGTTTTTCAGATGTATGGATTTTAAAAAGTTGGTACTTCGCGTTGTAGCATTTGGCGATGCTTTTCCCCGCGCCTCTGTTTAGTGAGTGGTGTCTCCTTTTGAATCGTTCATCGCTTCACGCCTCCAGAGCTCAACACACACACACACACACATTTCTAATGTGTTGCATAAAACGCCGCTTTGCACACAGCGTAACTTTCAGTTGAAAAGTTGGTGCAGAAAAGCACGACAACCGGGAACGAAATGTGGGTAGGATCATCTTTTGTTTTCATCGTCTGAGCTGAAAACGAAAAAAGTTCAAACGCGAAATATGGATGTTGCCAAAGAAAAAGAATGAACAACGCAGAGAGTCCAATACTCAACTGGTCAATTCTGGGACAATCTTCCTCAATCCATCTTTCCTCCTGTCTATTACCTCTCATCTTTCAAACGCAGAGTGTCTAGACATCTCGAAAACCCCAGACCTTGATTTTGGTTCTTCTTCTTCTTCTAAGGGAGGGACGCTTTTGCGGGCATTTGCCCTTGGCCCCTCCTTCCTGCATAAAAAAAATAAAAGTAACAAGTAGTACTTTATTTATTTCTCTGATTTATAACAGAATTTTCCTGCATGACAACTCTTAAAAAGTGTTTCAGAGAATTGTAAAAGGTGTCGTATAAACTTAAAAAATAGTAAGTTAAGAAGAGTAATACTCTACAAAGATAGAAATTAGTATCCTTTTAATTTCTTATAGCTAAGACACTGATCCTTATGTAAAATAATAAAATTAACATCTTTCACAGGTTCCATTTTAATTAGGTGAGTTTAGGTGAGGGGAAGTATTGATATACTTACAAAATAGGAAAAAACTGAAATGAAAAAAGGTAAAAAAAGTAGAAGTCTTATTCAAGATAAGTAACATTTCTCTTTACCAGTGATTCACTTTTAGAAAAGTTTTATAAAAATTTTCAGTTTAAGAGAAAATTGTTTAAGAATGATTTATATGGACGGAGCAAAGGACAACTCCCATACACTATAATAATTTAACCTAACCTAAACCAACCTAATCTAACCCAACCTAACCAAACTTAATTTAATCTCCAAACACTCGTCGACAGAATGTATTGTCGACTAAATACTGTATCTTAGCTTGAACCAACCCCAGCTACAGCCTCTCATATTTTACATTACTCGAAATAAGAGTGAATGCAGCGACCATCGTGGAAAAAAAACAACCAATAAAATTACTCAAATGCGGGATCCTTTCTATTACATTTGTGCAGGTTACGCGTCATGGGCATGTCACAACACTTCTTCCCGTTATATCAGATATTTTAAGCGACGATGGACCTGTCCAGTAGTTGGATGGGAGACGTCATCTGCATTCAGATGATGTAGCGACCCGTTATTCGGATTCCATGTAAACCTGTAGGTCCTCTCCGTCACACGACTTTTGCCATCACTGAGGAAATCAAATAATCCCAAACATTAATTTTCTCATGATTGTGCGCACACTTTAAATATTCATTACACAAAAAAAAAACCACTTAATATATATATATATATATATATATATATATATATATATATATATAATATATATATATATATGAGAGAGAGAGAGGAGGAGAGAAGTGAGAATTACAAAGAGTTACAAGGACAAGCGGAAGCCTCAAAGACCTTTCGGTCCACACGGGAAGGCTCCTTTTATTAAACTAGTTCATTTTTTAACTATTCTAGCAGTATTAGAAAACTGAGTAGAAAAGCATAAGGCTCTCACCCAACCCTCCGCTCCGTCTCCGCCAGAGGCGGTACAAAAAAAAAGTTGAAGAAAATACCTTGACCCTGCAAAAGTAGACAAGGAAATTTTACAGGAAAGAGAAGAATATATAAGCTAGCTCTAAAATTACACTGTGCACACAGAGATCGTACACTAGATAGCACCATTGTATAAACTAATCAGTAATATACTTGTGCCGATAGCACATCAACCACTTGGTATCGTCACAAAAACCTCGAACATATGGTTTTGATTTTATACAAAATATTTACAGCTTTATTTACCGAGGCATCGGTCTAGCAAAGACCCCATGACCCGCTCCAGGTTAGCCCCAAAAGGATTAAAAGATAGGTAAAGGTTAAATTCTCCATGTCTGTACCCATATACACGCAAAGGCGTCGCGCCGACAAAGTGATGAAATGCTTATACAGGAAAGGGGTTGAAACAGGAATTAAGAACAGAAATCAGACTTTTCACACCATGCCCTTACCCGTCACGTGCATCCAGCCACCCAAGAGAAAGAAGAGAAAATAAGAAATCGTGACGGCAGAAACGCAACCTTACCTCACTTAATCTATGCCATGCATCTTTTTCAAGGGTTTTTTTTTGTTCGTTATGATATGTATTTCTACAAAATATTTTCTATTTTTAGATATATTAACAAGGTAGGCAAGTATGTGAGCGTTTTCTGTAATTGGATGTCTGTCATGTGTATGTGACTACCAACTCTTTAAATGTGAGTTTCAACTTGCAAGTATACTGATAGACTGAGTCGTTCATTCTTGGTGAGAACTGAAACTAATAGCAAGCAATATTATTGCTTGTTATTAGTTTCTTGGGACTTGCTTGGGACGTCCATCCTCATGATTGGTGGCCATAACCGCGCAGAAATTGAAATACTCGACGCGGAAATCGTCTTGTAAATAAATACCGTATACTGGTCATGGGTCTCAATGGGATATAATATAACAATAATAAATTATAATATTTATTCATGTATTATAATTCCTCTTATTACTTTGGAATAACGTTAGCCTACTAAGAGTTCCTAATAGTTCCCAAATAGCACGTGAAGAAAAAAACACTATATCCCCCGGTCAAATATGGTAGTGGTATTATTCTTTTTTGAAGCTGTTTTAGTGCTTCTGAACCTGGTAAAATGGCAGAAATCAACGGACACATGGATTCCACCAGATATCAAGGGATCTTGGAAGCAAATGTAATGCCTTCAGTTCATCAGCTCTCCATGGATCGCAGTTTTATTTTGCAGCAGGACAATAATCCAAAACGAGAAAATTTACCAAAGCATGGCTGAAGAAGAAATGGAAGCTTTTGGAGTGGCCAAGCCAGTCACCAGATCTCAGTTTGATTGAACGTTTGTGGTTTGATCTCGAGAGAGCAGTCCATCCATGGAGGCCAACTACTTTCAGTTACAGTTGCTCCCCGAATTTTGACAAGAAGAGTGGGCCAAAATCTTTCCTGGGAGTGCAAAAGTTGGTAGGGAAATAATCCAATCGTTTAACTGAAGGAATTCAAGCTAAAGGTAGTCATAAAGCACATTAATCATTTGTACTTAAACATTCGCTCACCATTAATTTCACATCTTTCTTATTATGTGCTGTATTCTGGCTTAGTTTATTCGTTTTATGGTTATGTCTAATAAATCTATTGATACTGAAACTATTTGATAGGTTTTCCCCCCTGTAACTGTTATTAATGCTTCAATCAAAATGTAGTTTTTCATTAGGTTTTCAAGTGTACTGAAAAAGTTTTGTAAAACAAATTATATATATATATATATATATATATATAATATATATATATATATATATATATATATATATAATATATTATATATATTATAGGGTGAACCAAATGTAGGTGGACAGTAAATGATAACGTTTATTTTGAGAATACATATTTAATTTTTTGTATACTATAATACAAAATAAAATTTAAATAAATTTAGTTATAATATTTAATATAATAAAACACAAACACCATAGTTATAATGAACACCATAGTTATAATATAATATAACACAAACCGTATTCAACCTACTGTCCACCTACTTTTGGTTCACCGTGTATATATATATATATATATATATATATATATATATATATATATATATATATATATATATATATATATATATATATATATATATATATATATATACACACACAAACTCAGAATGGTTCCCTGAGAACATTATATGTTAAACACAGACCGTGCATGGAACAAGGAACTCTTCTGGGAAAATTAAATCCACTATAGTCCGAATAAGTAATGGTAAATGACAAATACCATAGTTTTTTTCCTTTTTCATGATTTTAGCCCGAGTTTGTGTATACTAAGTTTGTGTATACTAAACGGACGTGTTTCGTGCCTTGAAAAGTGGACGCTCAATGTCCCGGTTGAGGTTTAAGTTTTGGTTTTTTTGGCTAAAAATACAATAGTTACCCCCTTTTTCTTTGATTTATTCAACACGACGTGAATGCAACGAGTCTTTTACTTATATAGAGGTTCTGAGTGTAGGGATCTAGGTTTGCTTTAAACCCTAGATCCACGTCCAAAGCTGGATCCTGTCTGCTTTGCAGATAGCTGGTGAGGGAAGCTATATTTGTGGGATCTCTTTGCGAGAGACCCGTTGCCCACGTCGGGCTAAAATCATGAAAAAGGAAAAAAACTATGGTATTTGTCATTTACCATTACTTATTCGGACTATAGTGGATTTAATTTTCCAGAAGAGTTCCTTGTTCCATGCACGGTCTGTGTTTAACATATAATGTTCTCAGGGAACCATTCTGAGTTTGTGTATACTAAACGGACGTGTTTCGTGCCTTGAAAAGTGGACGCTCAATGTCCCGGTTGAGGTTTAAGTTTGGTTTTTTTTGGCTAAAAATACAATAGTTACCCCCTTTTTTCTTTGATTTATTCAACACGACGTGAATGCAACGAGTCTTTTACTTATATAGAGGTTCTGAGTGTAGGGATCTAGGTTTGCTTTAAACCCTAGATCCACGTCCCAAAGCTGGATCCTGTCTGCTTTGCAGATAGCTGGTGAGGGAAGCTATATTTGTGGGATCTCTTGCGAGAGACCCGTTGCCCACGTCGGGCTAAAATCATGAAAAGGAAAAAAACTATGGTATTTGTCATTTACCATTACTTATTCGGACTATAGTGGATTAATTTTCCCAGAAGAGTTCCTTGTTCCATGCACGGTCTGTGTTTAACATATATATATATATATATAATCTATATGACGTTTGGTTCTGGTAGAGGAAAGTGAAATTTCGTGTTACTGTATATGGGAAAAAATAGAAATAGCTGACACGTTCAGCCATAAGAAACGTTACCCATAATTTTGGCTGTCGGTTTATATCCATTCCATTAGACTTTATACTCATGTGTGTGTATATATATATATATATATATATATATATATATATATATATATATATATATGTATGTATATATATATGAGTTAGGTGCACAATCTTTTGCCCCTGCTGAAAAACAGAAAGAGATGAAGGTATGAAGAAACAAATACAGTAGTTTTATTTTCTTTACTTTCATCTAACGATTCACATGCAATGTTCCCTCTAAGGTGTGCGCGTGTGCGCGCGCACACGAGTCGTGAAACCAGCGCACACAGCAAAATAAAATGCGCACAGGCTCAAGCGTATCATGCCTGCATTTGGAAGACAGGTTTCCTGAAAATGAAAAAAGAATGGTCTGCCTTTGATTGCTCGGTTTTTTACAGAAAGACTTTGACTTTGGCATTGAGCATGTTAAAGTTTTATGTGCAAAATATGCAGATTTTCTTGGTGAAAGTTCTACTGTAATCGAACAGTACAATGATTTTAAATTTGTTGTATGCGAGAAAATAAAAAGTAAGCTGGTTAAAAACTTTGATGATATGGTGACATTCGCCCTCCAAAATGAACAATTTTGTGACCTTCTTATAAAGTTGATGGATATTGGGGGAACTTTCCTAGCATCTAGTGTGGACTGTGAGCGTGGCTTCAGTTTAATGAATTCTATAAAGGACAAATTAAGAAACCGCTTGAAAGAAAATCATTTGGACATGCTCATGCGAATTAAATGTTACCTGAAGATGACGGATGTATTACTCTTTCATAGAGTTTATTTGGAATGGGCAAATGCTAAAGATCGTAGGGAGAAATCTCAATCATACTTAAATGAAGGCACTTTCATTTAATGTTATTTTGATTATATTTTATTTTATTGAATTTTATTATTTTTATTTTATTCCTATTTTGTGAATGGATAAAATCATGTATTAATCTTGATAGTCTATTTTAAATTGCTAAATGCTAAAAATGTTTTGAGAAATGATAACTAAAATAGTCATTTTCAATTAATGTTATTTTTATTTATTTCTTTATTTTGTTGAATTTTATTTTACTATTTTTTATTTTATTCATATTTTTAGAATGGATAAAATGTTTTTCTTTTTAAGAATATATAATATTGTAAACAGTTTTTTAATATCCATTTAATAGTACCGTAATGATGAAGCTATCACCTTATGGAAATAATATTTATTAAGTATTTAATATTTATATATATTTCATTTGAAGATAATAGCGCTCAGAAAAGTTTGCACAATTTTTCACCATGAATCTAAATGTATGCACAACGAAAATTTCTTGCGCACACGGACTAAAAAAAATTAGAGGGAACATTGTTCACATGTATGACTTGTATGAGTGATGTTCAGATGTGCTTCTACAGAAACTACAAAAATTTTTGTCTATTGGAAACAGCCTTACTTCCTCTTATGAAACCGGTTGATGTAAATAAATATACAAGAAAAGTTTAATATTTCCCCCATCATATAAGATTTGCTCATTTCTTTCAAGTACAAATCTATAAATTCGATCTTCAGAGTTCAAAACAAATTTCGGATCACCTGAAGATCAGGGTCCCCCAGCCTTCTTTAGTTAGCCTTATAAAGCTAACTAACGAAAATATCACGACCTAACCTAACAACTCGTTAGGTCAACTGTACGCCCTTGTCGATTGGTTAGGTTAGGTCATGATATTTTCGTTAGTTAGCCATATAAAGCTAACTGAAGAAGGCTGGGGCCCTGATCTTCAGGTGATCTCAAATTTCGAACAAATTTTTTTTTTTTTTTTGAGCTATTGCTTCAATCATCTGTGTGAATATTAACCAGAACTCTTAACACGAGGAAGATAAACGGCTGATAATTAAGTTATTTTATGCATTATAAAATTAGTTTTAATCTAAAATTAATTTTAAATTTATTGTATGTGTACTCTGCAGATTAACTTCTAAACTACGTACAATTTAAAAATACAGGCGTACTTGTATGTCATAATATTATAAAAATTTAGTTTTTATTAATAATAAAAGAAATGGTTTGTGTCCGTCAAAATTCCTTTAAAGACCTATTCAGAAAATGAGATAACTCATAAAAATTAATTAAACTGAAATGAATGAAAATGAAAAGTTTATTGGCAGAAGAAAACAGTAACTTCCATGGAGCAAGTGTAGTTTACGTCCCCCTGTGGTGTCTAGTGTAGTTTACGTTCCCCTACATTATCCTAGTGTAGTTTCACGTTCCCATCCATTATCTTAGTGTATTTTGTCCGCGCATACCTAATCAAATAAAACATTAAAACTAACGAAAATATTACGATTTAACCTAACCAATCGTCAATTTATAAACGTTAAAACTAACGAAAATATTACGACTTAACCTAGCCAATCGTCAACAGGGCCGTTTTAAAACCTTCGTAGGCCATAGGGACACTTGCATTCGTGGGCCCATCCGCCTCCCCCCCACTGTGGCCCCACATCATTCAGCTGGTGAAGTGTCGTTCTAAATTTTAGAAAAACGCTAAAACTAAATTCTTCCTAATTTTCAACGAATTATTTCCGGCCTACTCTACTGAAGACTGAATGATTGCTGATCTGATTCTCCTAATTTTTTTAGGTCCCATAATTTTTCGTAGGCCCTGAAATTTTCGTAGGCCCTAGGCACTTTGCTTATTGTGCCTAATGGGTATTTTGCGAAATACATACACTCTAGTCTAGATCTTAAGATCTTAAGATCTCATGATTTTAGATTCATTGTAGATAATTACTCTTCATCTTTCAAATTGTTCTGTTTTTCCTTTGATAAAAATACCCAGTTCTTTCGTTGCCAAAAGCGTCGGTCAAACGGTAAAAAGGGCAACTTTATGAAGAATACGTTTTTTAAAGGATCCCGGCAGATCTGTAAAAGTAGCAGAAAAAAATCAAGAATTAATGCCCAGTCAGGTCAACTGGTTTGACATCTGCGGCAGACACGGCATCACACTGAACCCTGAGAAGTTTGTATTTGGACAAGACACTGTGGAGTTTGCTGGCTTCGAAATCACACTCGACAGAGTACGACGCTGCGAGAAGTATCTGCAGGCCATCCGTGACTTTCCTACACCAAAGAACATAACTGACATTCGCTCATGGTTTGGGCTAATTAACTAGGTGGCGTATGCTTTCGCTATGGCGAAGAGAATGATACCTTTTCGCCAACTCTTGAAGCCCGGCACGCCCTTCCGATGGGATGATCAACTCAACAATCTGTTTGAAGAGTCGAAGGTGGTGATCATCAGTGAGATCGAGGAGGGTGTAAGTATATTTGACGAAACGAAGCCGACCTGTCTTGCGACCGATTGGTCGAAGTCAGGGATCGGATTCTGGCTATCCCAGAAGCACTGTGAATGTCCTGGTGCTGAACCCTTTTGCTGTCGCACTGGTTGGATGGTCACCCTCGTTGACAGTCGCTTCATCCACCACGCCGAGTCACGCTACCCGCCGATCGAGGGGGAGGCTCTGGTAGTCGCTGACTCACTGGACAAGGCCAGGTACTTCGTCCTCGGCTGCGATGACCTCATAATCGTTGTTGACCACAAACCGCTGCTGAAGGTGTTTGGCGACAGGTCGCTGGAAGAATTACCGAATGCTCGACTGAGAAATCTGAAGGAGAAGACTCTCCGCTACAGATTTCGCATGATCCATGTACCTGGTGCGAGGCATCGCGCTGCTGACTACGTCCCGCCACCCCACCGGCGACCACCAACCTGAGAAGATGCTCCTGCCAGACGACATCTCCACTAGTAGCAAAGACGCTGTTGCTGATGATGACCTACCGTCGGCATCTGCTCTGCGCACTCATTCTTAGCTGGCATACGCACAGAGGGAACGGCTGCGTACAACGACGAAGCCCTCGACGACGAGGTTATGGTCTCCGCGATCTCAGCTCTGAACACGCTACCGTCCGTTACCTAGGACCGGGTAAGAATGGCGACGAACAGCGACCAATAAATGACAGAGCTCGTCTCGATAATCGAGTCTGGTATGCCTGACTTCCGTCACGAGCTCCCACCCCCACTCAGAGAATATTACCAATTCCGAGAGGACCTGTACACGGTGGACGGCGTCATCGTATTCAAAAACCGTGTTGTGATCCCTCCCTCTCTCCGGCAGGATGTATGAACGTGCTCCACGCAGCCCACCAGGGCGTATCGTCGATGGTCGCGAGGGCTGAGGTGTCCGTGTTCTGGCCCGGCATCACTCCTGCTATCACTACCCTCAGGAACAGTTGCAACCATTGCAAACGTATGGCACCTTCGCAGCCCCGTGCTCCTCCAATTCCTCCGGTGTACCCCGTCTACCCTTTATAGTGGAAATAATCGGCACAGATGCACTGGAAAGGAACCAACTACCTGGTGATCGTCGACAGGTACTCAAACTGGCCGATTGTGGAGAGGACCATGGATGGCGCCAGAGGCCTCATCAACAACCTGCGCAGGGTGTTCGTGACTTATAGCATCTGCGACGAACTGTCATCTGACGGCGGCCCTGAGTTCACATCCACGGCTACTCGTCACTTCCTGGAGAACTGGGGCGTACATCACCGTCTGGCTTCGGTAGCCTTTACACATTCAAACTGCAGAGCCAAAGTTGGCGTGTAAACAGCGAAACGACTGATCACAAACAACACAGAACCGAACGGTGAGCTCGATACAGACGCTTTTCAGCGAGCCATGCTACAGTACCGCAACACGCCTGACAAAGATACCAAGCTGTCTCCCGCTGTGTGTGTGTTCGGCCGTCCGATCAAAGATTTCATCCCGATCGTGCCCAGCAGGTACAAGCCACACGACACCTGGCTCGGGACGTTGGCGGCGAGGGAGGATGCCTTGTGAAACAGGCACATGAGAGCCACTGAACACTGGTCCGAGCACACTAGACGGTTACCCCCACTCGTGGTCGGAGATAGGGTTAGAATCCAGAACCAGATCGGCCCCAACCCCAGGAAATGAGACAAGACTGGCATGGTAATAGAAGTGCGACAGTTCGATCAATACGTGGTGAAGGTTGACGGTTCAGGCAGAGTGACTGCTAAACAGAAAATTTCTGAGGAAATACGTGCCCGTCCAACCGCCGCCTCACCATCGGGGACGACTCCCGCCTTCACCTCTCCAAGCTGCGCCCGGATCGGGGCAGTGCGCGACCTCACCCCCAAAACCACGCATGGATGACTTCCGCCTTCACCTCTCCAGCCCTGCGCCAGAATTGGAGCAGTGCGCAACCTCACCCCCGAAACTACGCTCCCCGTCCGCAGTCGAGCGATCATCCCCTACCGCCCACCAACCGGCTGGCAACGTAACCTCACCGACCAGCCCTACATCACTTCCACTGCACACCCCACCAGGAGGCCTGCCCTCCAGACCAGCTGCGTACCCTCAGCAGTGCCCACCAACACCGTCTTTGGCACCCATTGACCGCTCCCAGCAACGAGATTCCTCGCAACCTGCTGCTGCGTCCAGGCGTCCGGCTTCTCCAACCGATGCCCCTGCCGTCAAACGCTCCGGACGCGATAGGAAGACACCTTCATGGCAGAGCGATTACGGTATGACGAACAGGCTACATACTACATAAACAACCCCCTCTCGCCATCGACACCCATACCATGTACCACACTACTACATGTATAACAGTCTTTGTCCCCCTTTTTTCACTATACTATATCAAAGACTCGAGGAGAGAGAGAGAATATTCATTATTATTGATTGATGCCTTTATGTTTCATGTATGTGTTTATGTTTTGTTTGTATGTTTCAGAGTTCCATCATTGTTTTATGGATATTGGTCAATAAACGTAATAACAAAAAGTGGAATCTTTATATTCTAACTCAACCAGAATATATTCCGTATCGAGAATTCGGTATTAGGAGTTAATAGACTTCCAAGATTTCAATGTCAAATAGAGCTATGGAAATTGTTTTTCTTCATTTAATCTCGTTCTACTTCTAGGTCAAATGCAAATCGAAGTTAATTTGATCTTAATAATTACCGTATTTGACGGCTTACAAGACGCTGCGTCGTGGAAGACGCACCTTAATTTTGGAAAGGTAAACTCAAGAAAAAAGCTTTTGATGCACTTTATTTTTAATACAATGGATATGTAAAATTCAATAAAAAGAAAACCCAAAAGCCAATAAAGAAAGATAATATGATTATTACTCTTATTATTTGTTATTAATCAACGGTTTTGCGCATGTGCTGTATTGCCACTTTCGGCTTCTAAGACGCAGGGCGATTTTTTAAGGTATTTATAAGGAAAAAAAGTGCGTCTTGTAAGCCGACAAATACGGTACATTCATTTATGAGGTATCAGTAGAGAGACAGTGACCTGGTTTCTACAGTAAAGATTATGTCACTCCACTAATTCACATACACACACACACACACACAAACACGCAAGCGATATATATATATATATATATATATATATATATATATATATATATATACAAGCATCATAACTTTATATTAGTTTTCGATTACTGTAGTAATATACTGACTTTTTGTAATTTGACCTTTAACTTGGTAGGCGGCGCATGCCCCGCTTACCCTGACTGCACGCCACTGAATATATATACAGTATATGCGCCTCGGTGATGTAGTGGTTAGCGTCGCTGACTATGAACCCATCGGCCCCGGGATCAAGACCCGGTGACGGCAGGCGGCACTCAGCAAAACCCAGCTGTTTATCATTCTACACAATAAAACTTGGTTGATAGATAAATGGGTACCCTGGGTAGCCTAGTGGTTAAGACGCTGGGCTGCTGGTGGGGCGTGGTTCCGATTCCACGTTAAACTGTAGGTCTAAGGTGGAGTGACAAGTTTGACCTTCGTCAGAATGAACAATTCGGGCGGAAGCAAAACCAAGGTAAATCAAGGTTGTGTGTGTGTGTGACTTGTGGGTCAACCCATACAATGTATGTATGTATGCGAGTACTTGTGGGCCTATGCCATTTGTTCTTTGTGCAAGACCGACTCATAAACGAGATTCATCCCATAATGTTTTTCACGTGAGACTGAAGCCCCTTTTAGCACTTTCCATACGTGTAGGGTTAACAAAAGTAGAGCACAAATCAGCCTTGGCAGAGCGCCGGTCTTGGATCATTCAAGTAACGTAACATGGCAGTTTCTCTTAAGTATTAAGGCAGTGAAGGCAAATTGTTAAGCCCTATTTAGTGTAACTTGGTTGTTATCCAAGAATAAGGTATAGTTTTAGTAATGTGGTTCCTCACCTTCACATATGGTAGTTTCACTAAAGTAATAGGCTAGGCCGTCCATGAAACCTATCACATAAAAGGGAGGACGTAAAGAAATGAGAGTAGGCCAAGGAAGGTTACATCTTTCACAAAATATATATAACAAAAATAAAATCATTAATTGATTGGATATGCTTTGTTTAGCAATCCACGTTAAAAGAACGAAACGACATTTTATGTCCGTGAGATGATCACGAAACGAGAATATGCTGTTTTTATCACCATAAACAATGGTATATCAAAACATATTTGAATAAAAACATAATCACCATACCATAATTTTCTTCATTTACAGTGCTAAATTTTCGAGCAGTCAGTCCGCAGCGAACCAAAATCGTGGACAAGATGAATGAGCGAACATTTGCAACATTTAATGTCATATACAGTATATCGAGGGCCGGATTAAGGCTGTGAGGGGCCTAAGGCTAATAAGAGGGAAGGGCCTATATATGTACTATATATTGTATATAATTCATAAAATCTTCAAACAGAAATATATATTTACCCAAATTTAACAACTAACAAAAATCAAAGCTATATACATTAAAAAAAAAACAGCAAAAATAATATACAATTCAAATAGAGAATAATTTCTTCCTTCCTGGTTTTTAACTGTAATATCAACCAAAACATCCCCCTTTCTTCGACATGCTGAATAATCATTACACTAAGCCCAAATTCCCAAAGTCTGAAAAACAATTTCGGAAACAGATTAACCCTTTGAAGCCAATCATACAAAAATGGATGAAAATCATACATACATATCGACAATAATACACCATCAGATATAATGACAAAAAAAACCTCTTATTTTCCACCTCTGAAGATATAATTATGCAGTTATATATGATATTACTTAACCAACCTTGTGACAAAGATTTAGGGTTTATGATATGAAAATTGGGGCCTAAACTCGAAGGCCTAAAAATATGAAGGCCTAAGGCTACAGCCTTATTAGCCTAATGGTTAATCTGGCCTTGTATGTATGTATCTCTCTCTCACACACACACACACACAATACAGAGAAGCGAAAAGCTACTCACACATTTATATAATGACATAAAAGTAATAATTACTCAACAATTTTTTAGAAACTTTTAATGAAACGAAATCTTTTAAAATCCGAAACCAAAATCTGGACACATTTATAAAATAATGAAAGCTAAATAAAATAAAAATTATTAGTAAATTAAAAGGAAAAAATATCGCAATGATTTTATTTAAGTGTTATTATTTTAAGTATTACATGATATTTTGGTTTATTAACTTTCTTTTTGTTTTATTAACTTTTACTTTCTAATTGCAACCTGTTCGTGAACACATAATTCTGGAAGCTCAATCAACTACATAACTTGTTCGAAAAAAATTGGTCTTCCAAATTAATTATAACCTGTTTCGTTCTTTATGCCTCTCCACCGACGTGTGTGTGTGAATTTTATACGTTATAAATTCAACAAAATCTGTAAAAACTCCAATCTGGTCAATGGGTACTTAGGTAGAAATGCTGCCAAACTTCATAATCACAATTCAGGTGTGAAAATAATCTTTTGAAACTAGAAAAGGAGGCAAAAAGCAATGGAATTCTTCTGCTCTGAAAACACTCAAATGAAGGCGATTGCAGGCAAGAGAGAATCGAACCACACAATGGAACTAATCAAATACAAGTTTGTACCGTTTGCTTGTATTAAAGAATGGGACCATCCGCTCACTCATCCATTCATCAAACTAGGTGAGGAAACATGTTCGCGCCGCGCTCACGTGTGTGTGTGTGTGTAGGTAACAGGGCTTAAGCGAGATCGAATATGTGATACTTTGCAGATGTCGGGGATAATTTTGTTTTGTGAGGTAACACGTTGGGTACCTCGGAACATCAAACAGAATTATATAAAAACCCAGAAACATTTTTATTGCCGAAAAAAGATATATTGGTCCTGATTAGGTTAGGTTAATTAAGGTTTGGCAAGTTATATTAGTCTAAATGAGCGAGTACCTCACTATTTAATGACTTAACAAAAACACCGTTCACGTCGTTCTTGATTCAATGGCACTAAGGTATAAGTTAGATTAAATTAGGTTTGGCTAATTAGTTTTTTAGATATAAGGATTTTAAGAAGTTGGTACCTCTCTTTTGCGGAGATGCACAGATTTTTTTTTTTTGGTGTGTGTGTGTGTGTGTGCGTGTGTGTGTGTGTGTGTGGGCGCGCGCTCGTGCGTCTGATTCGTAATGAGAAGTTATTATATACTATTGTATGGTTATTACATGAAAAACTAAGCGCCTGAATGTGCATGAATTACCACTTAAATACATCGGTACCGTACCTAAATTATTCAGTTGAACACTTTTGAGAAATGTATGAGGATTTCAATTATAATTTCGCAACTTTAGTAATTCGCATTGATACAACTTAGCAAATTGGTTCTTTTTTAAAGGGATATGGAATTCTAAACGGCTTATAAGCACTAAGAAACTTAAATAAAATGTCATACGTACACTTTATTTACTTTTGTATTTAATAAGCATTAACTTTCTATGCATAGTCTAGGTTAAAAATAGACTATGAAAATTGTAACTATTTTTAATTTAATAGTTTGAATTTATAGTTTAAATTTAATTAAAAAGAAATATTTATTTATACTGTATTCTCAAACTTTCTCAGTAGTTAAATATTTAGGATCACCTGAAGATCAGTCCCCCCAGCTTTCTTTAGTTAGCCTTATAAAGCTAACTAACGAAAATATCACGACTTAACCTAATCAATCGTTAGGTCAACTGTACGCCCTTGATGATTGGTAGGTTAGGTCGTGATATTTTCATTAGTTAGCCTTATGAGGCTAACTAACGAAGACTGGGGGCCCTGATCTTCAGGTGATCCAATATTTAAATATGAACTTCGATACTGACCTTTCATTTTTTTTAAAGTATGAACTGGTTTAGTTTTTTTTAATTTTTCGGATCACCTGAAGATCAGAGCCCCCAGTCTTCTCTAGTTAGCCTTATAAGGCTAACTAACGAAAAAATCACAACCTAACTTACCCAATCGTTAGATCAACTGTACGCTCTCGATGATTGGTTAGGTTAGGTCGTGATATTTTCGTTAGTTAGCCTTATAAAGTTAACTAAAGAAGGCTGGGGGCCCTGATCTTCAGGTGATCCATTTTTTTCTCCTGCAGTTTAAGTTCTAATATTTTTTTTGAACGGTGTTTATTAGCGTCTGCGTTATAACAAATAAGCATAAAACAAATTAAGTCATATACGTAATATTGGGGTCTGGATTTTATTCCAAAATTTTCCCAATGAAATCAAGATCAATATTTTGTTTTGACACAAAATTATTGGGTGTTAGTCATTTCGAGCAATTTTTCCCAAATACTTTTTATATTTGGAGTCTTTGATGACCATTTCCATTATAGACTGCAATTTTAGTAGCAATAAATTTACTTTCTGTCATGTTCATAATGGTTCAAATAATATTTTTTTTAAATTTTGCTCGCTTTCTCTTTCATTCAGAACATGAAACAGATTTTTAAATAAAGACTGTCAAGAAGACAAAGAAACAATAACCTTCGCATTAGATGATGAATTTCAAAATGACTAACCATCGTTTCAGATTCAAAGTCCAAATTCTCTATTGTGAACTTATATCATCCATAAATGGATGTTGTGAGTAACGCTGGTTCTTTATTCAAGATACTCGAATAGGAATAATCCCCACTCAGTCTACCCCAATGAAGGTCCTTCTATTTATTTAATCATACATATACTGTGTATATATATATATATATATATATATATATATATATAATATATATATGTGTGTGTGTGTGTGTGTGTGTGCGGTTTTTACCTTGATTAGGCATTATTAGGCACTCTTCTGGTCGTGCCAGCATAGTCGAGTGTATACATGTTGCAGCCAATATGTGAAATTAGTTAGTTTGTGTAATGCCTCGAAGTTTTAGATATTTCGGGTTGTGCCTGTGACCCTTAGTTATTTCGTGAAATTACTTAAATTTCTAGTCACTTCATGAAATGACTGTAAATACGGTCCTTCATTTACACAAGATGACTGATTTATCATACAGCAATTTAGCCAGTCTATGTAATAACTGATAGTGAATTGTGTAATAACCTTCAAAAGGATTAATTATGTACATTTATGTAGACTGTATTTTACAGGGATTTTATGCCTGTAATACTGCACATTGGGAGCAAGTGTAGTTTACGTTCCCCTACATTATCCTAGTGTAGTTTGCGTTCCCCAACTTTGTCTGCGTATACCGAGTCAAATAAAACTTTAAAACTAACGAAAATATTACGACAACCTAACCAAGCGTCAATATATATGGTCCCTGACCAGTCATGCGTGGCTGGCTACGAGGGCAGGAGGCGATCAGAGAGCAATTCCCTCCTTCACCAAGTCCCGCAAATGAGGCGGGATGCTGCAGAGGGGTCGACCGCAGGTCGATCCTGAACCGTCGTTCAAACAACAAAAGTAAACAAAAGTGTGTATATATATATAATATATATATATATATTATATGTATGTATGTATGTATGTATGTATGTATGTATGTATGTATGTATGTATGTATGTATGTATGTATGTATGTGTATGTGTGTGCTTGGCTAGGTTAAATCGTAATATTTTCGTTAGTTTTAACGTTTTATTTAATGGATTCATTTAAAAAATGTCTCCTAAAGATCTTAGTGTAGTTTACGATCCCCAACTTTGATCTAGTGCAGTTGTGTAGTTTGTGTCCCCGTTTGCGTCAGGGGGACGTAAACTACACTTGCTCCGCACATTGCTCTGAGGTTTCACCATTTGCCCATGCAAGACATAATATATTTGATTTTTACCTCTGCAGACTTGTTAACTATATTCCATTATATTGTTTGAGCTTTGGTAAATAGTAAAGTTTGATTTATGTTGATTACTCGGAAATAAGTTCGTTCTGAATGTTTCCGTTTGACAATGTTTTGAACTTCATAATAAAAGAAATTTGGGGGTTGTTAATTATTTAGTTTTTACCTTACCAAATGTTTTTAGAAATAACAGTTTTAATCTGATTAAACTAAATGACATCATTAAAAGCTGCACATAAACTAATTACCTTCTCTACAACCGAAACATACATACACGTTTCTTCGTCAGGTATCAATATTCAAATAACTTAAAATACCACTTCATTTGTTTAGTGTATCCTCTGATTCCGTTCAGCGGTCCTTGAAAGTTGAATTGAGAGAACTTTAACGAACAAAGCAACTAAATACCTGAGTTTTGAGTGTCAGTCGGAAACTTCCCCGAGAAGACAAAGTCTTCATGGCTGTTCCCCAAACTTAGGTGAAAGACCAATATTTGGATTTCTGTTTCAGTGCTCGTTTACGAGCCTGAATAGGAATTGGTATTCTTTAATAAAGATTATGGTGACTGTATATAAAACTTTCTTGAAAGTAAGGTTGCTAGACGTCCCGCATTCTGCGGGACAGACCCGCATTTGATCCAAAAATCAAACATTTTTTAATAAAAATTTTCTAAGTTTGTTTGTTGTAACAAATTGAAGAAATCTAGTTTCAATTTGAAAAAAAGTCGGTCTTAAAAAAAAATACCTCAGAAAAAATTTTGGCCCGCATTTTGCGGGACAAAATCTGTCAACCCTCTTTGAAAGGCTGTTACCAGAAAAAGTTTTAAAGGATATGTATTTTTGGTATTAATGAAGCGCAGCCAAAGAACGGGTACTATAAGCCGTTCGAGGTGACAAACAAAAGAAAACATACATCTGCATGTAATGAAAACGCAGTTGCAACTTTCTAATTTTAATCAATGCAGTTGAAAATTTGGATCTTTTAAACTATTTCCCCCCCCCCCCCCCCCCCCCCAGCTTCAGAGAGGGAGGGACATAGTTTAAAAGGTCAATATTATGGGGAAGATAATTTAACAGGTTTTACTTATCTTATTTACATAATAGAATTTTTAAGATATGTATATAAGATACATATCTTGAAAATTCTATTATAGGATCACCTGAAGATCAGGGCCCCCAGGCTTCGTTAGTTAGCCTTATAAGGCTAAGTTGCTAACTAACAAAAATATCACGACTTAACCAAACCAAATGTTAGGTCAACTGTCCGCCCTTGACGATTGGTTAAGTTTAGTCGTGACAGTTGACCTAACCGGGCATTCAATGAACATAACCGGGTATTCAGTTGACCTAACCGGGCATTCAATTAACTTAACCGGGCATTCAGTTATTTTTGCACCCTTCGTGCGGGTAGCAAAAATATCCTGCGTTTTAACGAAAATATCACGACTTAACCTAACTAATCGTCAAGGGCTTACAGTTGACCTAACCTGGCATTCAATTAACCTAATCGGGCATTCAATAATTTTACCGTAGGCTTCGATATATATATATATATATATATATATATATATATATATATATATACAGTATATATATATATATATATATATATATATATGCCCGGTTAGGTTAATTGAATGCCCGTTTAGGTCAACTGAATGACCGGTTAGGTTAATTGAATGACCGGTTAGGTTCACTGTACGCCCGGTTAGGTCAACTGTACGCCCTTGACGATTGGTTAGGTTTAGTCGTGATATTTGCGTTAAGAACCGGGCATTCAAATTTTATCCTATGTAAATAATGGTTCTCTATTTATTTTATGTTTACAATAAATAATAAATTTTTTGTTATTGTTTTCTTATCTTATTTTGGTTAATTTGCAGAGTTTAAAATTTGGGGGGGATATAGTTGAAAAGATCAACATTGGGGTGGTGATTGTTGAAAAGAGTATGTTGGGGGGAGGAAATAGTTTAAAAGATCCGAAATTTTTTTAAGTGTAATAAACAACGAAGCAATTTTATCAAAGAGTGTGAAATGGAATACTCTATAACGATCCTGTTCAGTCATTTCACGTAATGACTAGTCTTCTTTTTCAGTCATTTCATGAAGTGATTAGAAATTTTGGTCATTTCACAAAGTGACTAAAGGTTACAGGCTTTACGCGAAATGCTTGAAACTGGCTAATATTAAGTTTCGGGGACACCAGATTTCGGCGATCCGCCTATTTCATCCACAGGACCAATCAGGGCAAGTCTTACGTCCGGGTTAGGTTACATTAGGCGATGGTGTCGTTTTAGGCTGGTTATTTCCAACGTGACCAACTTTCGGCCGGTCAGGAGTTCAATAAAAATTGGTGTCCCGGAATCTTAATATTTACCCTGAAACTTTTAAGCAGTGAACAAAGTTTGGTCTTTTCCTTCAAATCTTAGTTGTTTTTTTTCATTTGTTGTGGTACTTGCAAATGCCCCGAACATAAAATTGAACTTGAAATGGAAAAATAGGACAAAATGTATAGACAGACATAGCAATCATACTGTGATGCAAACAATGGAAAACTGGTTTTTATCAGTTATAAAATAATAATAAATATAAAATATTATTAAAGACAGACAAATAATCGAATAAGATTAAAAAAAATAAAAAGAGGAAAAAGCCAAAAGAGTCAAGAGAAATAGACTAAATAAAAAACAAAGTGAAATAATGAACTGGCAAAAATTTTTGCTAGGGTTATGAAATAAAAAAATATTGTAAAAAAAAGGGGCATAAAAAGAATTAAATACTCGAGGGACTTCAACAGTGAAAAGATAATTATCAAAAGAATCGATTGAATGTAAAGCGGAAATAACCCAAATAAATAATTAACTCTTTTCATTCATTTTTCTTTGGACTAAAAAGTATAAGATTTATTGTTATGCCAAAATAAGTATTTCATTAACTCGTCCCTTGCATTACATACGTTTTCAGTTCAATTTCCGACAGCTAAACTAAATGTATATACTGTAAACACGAAGTAGTATTTGGAGAAAAGTAAAAGTTGCATTTTAGTACGATTTATATTACTATTTCCGATGAGGCATTACAGTCCCACTCGTAATGAAAGAATTAATAAGAGTAGTCCTAAGGATAATAATCCACTTTTCTACACACTTCCTTTGGTTAAGAGGTTTTTGTAAAACTTTAATAGTACTTTCCTTCTAGATTTTAAATTTGTGAGCAAAAAACCGATTAGGGGAGATTTTTTCAACCGATATCACAGGAAAAGTAAAAAGAGAGGCTTTCGCCAGTCAAGTTTTTGTTCTATTAGTATTTAAAAGTAAACAAAACGCATGATAAATGGTAATGCATTAATAAATTCGATAGAGAGTTTAACCCTTTCAAATACTAAACTCGATTAATAAGTAGTCAAATTACGTTGAAGTAAAAAATATCTGCTCACAGTTGGTACTTCATTATCTTCACCTTTTTTCTCAAATATTAAAAATTATTGTTCAGAGAAGATTTTGAAATAGCTATAAATTTAAATCTAATATATATACGAGTAATATATAATAATAAATAATAATAATATATATATATATATATATATATATATATATACAGGGTGTCCCATAAGTCCGGCATCATAGGAAAAATAACACTGCCCAACACCAATTTTGCTGATTTAATTCTAACACCTGTTTTTAGGTAACTTTGGTGTGCTGATTTAAAAAATCACCTTAGTTTTTGCCTATCACGTCAGGTTTTCGAGCAATCAAATACGGATATTTTGGAGATATCGCATTTTGGCAGGGTTATGCCCAATTTTTTTTCTTTTCAAAAAATAAGTTTTTACATACTCAGAATCAGCATGGAAAAGTAAACAATTGTGCAGGGAGTGAACTTTAATATACAATGGTAATATTGACACATAAAGTGATTAAAAGTGTTTAAATAAGCAAAAAATGAATCCATATTAAAGCAAGCACGGGACCAGTTTTCTTAACATTGTCTTTTTCTTGTTTTCTTACTTTTCAGTGCTGATAAATTTTCTCTTATAGGACTTCCTAGAATGAGAGATGTCAAGACAATCTCTCGATCCACCAATGGCTCGTTTACAATATTTTTATCTCCTACATTTAAATTTTGCCTTAGTGGCCACTTTTCCTTTACCCAATGTTCAGCTTTGGCGTGACTATCTCATAAGCACAAGAAACATGGATACTTTGTGTAGCCACTTTGTTGGCCAAGAAGAAAGTTGACCATTTTCAGGTCAACACAAATCACCCATTTATGAACATCATATTTTAGCATCTCCAGCACTATTTTTATGTTTTCATATTCTTCTTTTAGATGCACTGAATGACCAATAGGAATCATGCCATATTCATTCCCATTGTGAAGCAAGACACACTTTAAACTTCTTTTTGAACTGTCTATAAACAATCTCCACTCATTGGGGCTATAGTGGGTTACACCCATTGCATTCAAAAGTCCTTCTACATTATGGCAGTAAACCAAATCCTTCTCTGCACCAAAATATTGCAACAATTCTCTTTCCCACAGATACCCAAGATTTTAATATGTTGTACATGACCTTTAGATTTAATGTACAGATTTGCGTATTCCACAGATAAAATTTGAACAGCAAAATAGCTGTTAACAGGTCACAAAAATCATCAATTTTGATAAGTGCCCTTCATGGGTCACCCAAAATAGGCATATTGCATTGCACGAAAACCTGATGTGATGGACAAAATCTAAGGTGATTTTTTGAATCAGCACATCAATATTATCCAGAAACAGGTCTTAGAATTAAATCAGCAGCAAAAAAAAAGTTTTTTGTTGGGCAGTGTAATTAAAAAAGGCAAAACAAAAGCTTTTATTTACAGAACGTGCTCAATATGTCCACCATTGTTTTCATTACACAAATTCAGACGTGATACCCAGTCAGCAAGCACACGGTGAATGATGTCAGGAGTAATGGGTGTTACATGCCCCAATAATGCGCTGCCGCAAATGTTCAACACTCCTAATTTTCTCTGCGTATACCAGCGCTTTCAAGTGGCCCCAGAGATAAAAATATAGTGGCGTGACAATGACCAGGGAATTGTTGGTACAGGTATTCCCTTACTTGGGTGCTGTAATGTGCAGGAGCGCCGTCTTGCTGGAACCATGTTGGGAAATTTCCTTCTTCGTTCAAGACACTGGGAAATGCTTCTTCCTTGAGCATACGTAGGTAGGTGCCTCCAGTGACATGTTCATCGAAAAAGAGGGGGCCTACGATGCGATCCTTCCAAATGCCACACCATACCATCACCCGAGATGCACCTTGTTCCTTTGAAGAGGTATACCAGTGAGGGTTGTTTTGAGACCAGTAGTGGGTGTTCTGTCGATTTACCTCACCATTTCCATAAAAAACAGCCTCGTCACTGAACAGAATGGTGGACAGGAAATTGGCATCCCGAGCATATTGTTCCGTAGCCCATTCACAAAATTCCATCCGCCGGTCGGGATCATCTTCGCTTAATTTCTGTAGGATCTGAAGTTTATATGGATGCCATTTGTGAGCCTGAAGAATGCAGTGGATGCTACTTTTCGACACTCCTGTCTCGGCGGACAATCGCCGAAGAGACTTATTGGGACTTCTGTTAAAATGAGCCAGGATAGCAGTCGCTGTATCATCGTCAGTGGACCTCCTTGAAGGTCCACTGCGTGGTTTATTTTCTATGGATCCTGTTTCCTTAAACTTTGCAACAAGTCTGCTAACACAACTCTGTGTTATTGGCTCGCGGTCTGGATGCAGTCTGTTTAATTCAGTAGAATTATCTGGATTCGTTCTTCCTTGCTCACAGACATTATGGCCTGTAGAAAGAGAAAAATATGAATTATGGTTTGTAGAAATAGAAAAATATGAATTTCTCCTATGATGCCGGACTTATGGGACCCCTATATATATATATATATATATATATATACATTCAACTGCAAAGAACACGCAGTATAAATAACGTAAAGAACGAAAAGTTTAACATTTTCACAAACACACACATATATATATATATATATATATATATATATATATATATATATATATATATATATTGTTATAATGTTTCAGACCAACAAAGACCTTAGGATCCACTCATGGCTGGTCTACCTAACTGTGTTCGTAATTGTGTATTGTGCATGTCCTCCGTGGTAGCGGAGAGGACCTACAATTTTACGTGGGTTCCGAACCACAAAGCCTTAATTTTACTACCTTAAACTATACCCAATCTATAAACATATGCGTCTAATCGATTTTTAAACATGTTTTTAGACGTGCTACTAATTACGGTTAATATTTACTAAATGCCATGAGCTGAACTTGTGATTGAAAATAACATTTCATGAGGTAGTTTTAGTCGCTTTATTCAAATTTGCTACTTATTTCTGGGGCAAATACTTATTTATGGTAAAAATTATTATGATAAGATAATATATATAAATACATGCATTACTGCGCAAAGAATCATAATTTTGGGATTTTTTTAGAGGGAAATAGTGATGACGTCATATGACGTAATTTGCTATGCATTACTCACATGTCCCACAATCCCATCTTCATGGGTTAGTTTTTCTAGGATGGCGTTGTGTGAAGGGTGTGGTATGACGTACATTCGAGCAGTTGAACGTTTTGGCCATAATAATCCGGCTTCAATTAAATATTTTCAAGATCACGGCGTTCTTCCAACTTCAAAACAGTGTCCAAAGTGTTGTTATCGTGAAGCCCGGCAATCTTTTTAAATTCTGTGCTCCCAAATATGAAAGCTGGTTCGCCCCCCAGTTGGCAAATATCAGTTTTGACAGTGATTCACGCAAAAGGACGGTTAGGTTAGGTTAGATGAAGTAAAAAATACATTTTTCGAGTGTATTTTGGTGTGGTAGTAAATATCAGTTTAGACGGTGATTCAAGCAAAAGGAAGGTTAGGTTAGGTTAGATTAGATGATGTCAAAAATATGACCTTCATTTTCTGTGCACATGGAAAGAAATATGACTGAAATAATGTCCAAAAAATCATATTTCTTTCCATTTGCACAGGAAATGAAGGTCATATTTGAACAGAGCACACCAAAATACACTAGAAAAATGTATTTTTGACTTCAACTTCAGGTCATGGCATTTTGTAAATAATTACCCTAATTACTTCTATCGGCAAACTATTCCACCTATTTACTATTCTATGCGTAAAAAAGTTTTTTGGCAACTGCTGTCTCGAACCTTCTACTTGTCAACTTATACCCGTTATTTCTAGTCCTATTATATTGAGATATTTCTAAAAAGCTATCTCTATCTACGTTATTGAACCCATACGTAATTTTAAAAACCTGGATTAGATCACCCCTTAACCTCCTAGTCTCGAGTGTAGTCAATTTTAACTCCTTAAGCCTATCCTCGTACGACTTCGACCGAAGCGACGGAATCATCTTGGTTGCTCGTCTTTGAACTCTTTCGAGTTTGTCTATATCTTTTTGCATATGTGGACTCCAGAATTGGATCGCGTACTCCAAATGGGGTCTAACTAATGATTTATAAAGAGGAACAATAATATCGCGCGATTTCTACTCAAAATTCCGAGCAATAAAACCTAGCACTTTGTCCGCTTTATTGACCGCTGCTGTACTTTGTTTCGCCACTTTTAAATCACCAGTGACTATAACTCCTAAATCTTTTTCCTGCTCTAGGCTTGCTAACTCCTTCCCTGACATACTTTGCGCAAAGTTGCCGTTACGCGAACCTCTATGTAAAATTGTTCACTTATCGACGTTAAATTTCATTTGCCATGTGACTGATCAATCAACGATTTTATTCAGATCTTCCTGGATTTTACCTCTATCTTAGTCATTAATCGCCCTACCACACAACTTCGTGTCATCCGCAAACTTTGAAACTGTATTGACTTGGCCAACATCTAAATCGTTAATATATATAAGAAAAAGCAAGGGGGCCCAATACAAAACCCTAAGGAACGCCGCTCGCTACATTAGCCCAAGACGACTCCGCTCCATCAACGACCACCCTCTAGAACAGTGGTCGGCGAACAGGGGTAAATTACCCCAAATGGGGTACATTTAAAATTTTTTGGGGTAATGCGTGCGGTATGAGAGACACCATATGCAACAATTTTAAGAGCAATTGGCTTGTTTTTGTTTACTTTGAAGTCTGGGGGTAATTTCATTTTACTCAAATAGATTTTTGGGTAATACCCAAAAAAGTTCCCCGACCCATGCTCTAGAAGAATAGAATAACCTTTATTAATAATAATAAAATAAATAAATTTTTTCAATTTACAATGACATGAATAATTTTGAAGCTCGACTATTTATTTTATTTAATTTGGCCCTTAAGCTTTAGGCTTTACTGGGCTCTTATTAAAAATAAGCAGCTAGTTGTTATTAATTAATAATAATAAATAAATAAATAAATAAATAAGTATTATTAATAGTTAAAACATGTATTACAATATTAAACAATATTTATGGACAATATTAAACAATATTAGTGGACATTAATTCTAGATTTTTGTTAGTATGTCATTATTAATCGGGATTTCAACTTGGTTTTAAACAAATTTACAATATTTTTTATATCGGCATGCAAGTCATTCCATAGTTTCAATCCAATGAAAATGGGTAGTTTTTGAGATGAAGACAATCTAAATTGAGGTATAACAAGCTTTGATCTATTTCTGGTCTGATACGAGTGGACTTCTTGATGAGTTACAAAATATCTATTTACCCATTACAAATTAATGATTTTGTTCTTGCACTTGTAAATAAAAATAAAATGTGCCAGTTTGGTTATATCGTTGAGCTTTAGTAGGTTTAGTTCTTTAAATAATGCACTAGAGTGATCAAGGAAATCAGCATCAGATAATAACCTTATTGCTCGTTTTTGGATGACAAAGATACCATTTAATGCGTTGTTAGCGGAGTTTCCCCAAACAAGGGTGCAGTATGTTATATAAGGAAGAACAAGAGTATGATAAAGAGTCAATAAAACTTGTTTAGGGACTACATTTCTAAGTTTAAGCATTATAACAACGCTCCTTGAAATCTTTTTCGCGATATAATTTACATCATCACTCCATTGCAAATTCTTATCTAGCATTACACCAAGAAATTTTGTTACAGTACACTCCTTTATGGCGATTTCATTAATATTAAGTTCATCAAGATATACATTTCTTTTATTAGTAAAAATCATGAAATTTGTTTTACTGGTATTTAGGAAGTGTTTATTGGTGGTCAACCATTTCATTACACTGATGAATTCTGAATGAAATGTATTCTTAGCTGTATTAACATCTTTGCAAGAAAAAGAGACAGTTGTATCATCTGCAAACATTATGAAGTTCAGTATATCAGATGAACGTGGAAGGTCATTTATATATAATAAAAATAACAGTGGACCCAGAACTGAGCCCTGTGGCACACCATGTTTGACAGGCGCTTTAGTTGAGCAAACCTTATTTACTGATACAAAATGATATCTATTGGACAAATAACTTAAACCAATCACTGATTGCTCCTCTAAAGCCGTAACAGTATAATTTATTAAGTAGAATATTATGGTCTGTTACATCAAACGCCTTACTCCAATCCATAAATATTGATATCATTATGTCTTTGTTCTCCTTAGCTATATTTACATATTCCATAAGATTTAAAATAGCCATTTCCGTTGTTTTATTATTACGGAAGCCATATTGATTTGGAGATGATAAATTGTAGGATTCTAAATATCGCTGCATTCTACTTTTTACAATTTTTTCAAAAACCTTGCTGAACACAGATAATGAACACACCGGCCTGTAATTTGTTGCTAGTGTAGGATCACCCCCTTTAAAAAGGGGTGTTGTACAACCAGTTTTTAGCATTGATGAAAATATTCCTTTGAAAATACTTTGATTGATAATCTTAGCCAAAGTTACAGATATCTTATTTTTAACAAGTCTCAATATAGGTACAGAATGTTACGAAATGTTATTTGTTTTGTATTTTTTAATTTACCAATAATATTCTGGACCTCAGTAGAGGTAGCAGGAACAAAAGAAAATGAATTTAGTGGGTTGGGTGGCATATATTCTAGAGGTGAGTGATCATTATTTATTAATTGTGAGCGAAGCTCATCCGCTATTGAAGTAAAATGTGCATTTAAAGAGTCTGTAATAGCAGCACCATCAGTAATTTCTTTATTATCAACATTTAATTTCTCTATTGAATTATTCTTAATTTGTTTTCCGAGAAGATTGTTTATGGTTGTCCAAGTGTTTTTCATGTCTCCTTTATGTTTGGAAAATTGATTGTTATAATAGTTATATCTTGCAATTTTGATTAATTTGTTTCTGTATTGAGTATATTGTATTTTAGGAATTTTGCTCTGTAACTTCACTTTGAATAATTTATCTCTGTTCTTTATTAAAGTGATAATTCCTGGAGTGATCCATGGATTTGCGACACTTTTGGGCGAAACTGTTTTTCTCCTTAAAGGAAAGCAAATATTAAAAATATGGAATAAGGTGTCATAGAAGAACTGAAACATATGATCTGGGTCATTTAAAGGTTCGTCACAGTCAAGTCGAGTATTTTCTACAGCCCCAATAAATTTTCTTTTGTTAACCTCTGAGAATATTCTGTAATCAATAGTTGTTTTGTCCGCAACCTGAACAATGTTATTGAATATAGCGTAAGTAGGAAAATGATCACTGATGTTTGTGGTTATAATTCCAGAATTTACGAGGGCATTGCTATTTACAAATATATTATCAATCGTAGATTCTGTTATTCGATTGCCATAGCTGCAGACTCGAGTGGGTTTGGTAATAAAATGACTAAGATAGAAAGAACTCATTAAGTTTAAAAATTTATGAGAGATTGCTTCAGATTGCAAATTGATGTTGAAGTCACCCGCAACTATGGCATTCGATTTATGAAAGTTGCATAACATGTTATCTAAGTGAATTAAAAAGCTATTGATATTAGCGTTAGGTGGTCTATATATAGGCTGACCATACGTACCGTTTTGAACGGGACAGTACCGTTTTTTTTATATTTCCTGGCCGTCCTGTTGTTTTAATAAAAATGTCAATTTTGTCCCGGTTTATGTACTTACTTTTTCATGAATACAGAATATTACATAACCCCCGTCCCTTTTTTGCCATCCCAATGTCCCGTTTTTGTCTCAAGGAAATATGGTCAGCCTATCTATATATTGCATGCACAGAATATACATTACTTTTGTCTTTTATATTCACAATCAGGTTTTCATTGTCACTATTACATGGAGAAAATACTTCGTTAGAGTCGTAAGTTTGATGCACATACACAGAGATACCCCCACCAATCTGACCATCTCTTACAGTATGATAAGCAACGTAATTATCTAAATTGTATAGGTTTTTAATACTACTATTTAACCAGGTTTCCGTGAGAATTATAACACTAAATTTGACCGTAGAAGTTTTCAAGAGGGCCAATAAGTAATTATAGTTCCTAGGTAAGCTTCGAATGTTTAGATTTAGCACAGAAAGATTTTTAGAAATATCTTTTTGTAATACAAAGGCATTAAACTCGTCTATCGATGAGACCATGCAATTGCCTACACCAGACTCCTGTTCTGGATTCTCTAAACTGGATACAGAATTTTTGGTAGTGAATTGAAATGATTAATATCGGCACATATACTATGAAAGTCTTTATCGATGAAAGCCATTTAACAGTAGTTCTCAAACAATTTCACTAAATACAGAATATGGGAATAAGGGGTTACCGCCCAGTTGAGCAGAGAATGGGAAAGTCGACTGTTGAGATTGTATGCGGAGTTATTGGCAGGCCTCCTGTGTGCCGACTGTCGGCTGGCGTTTTCATAGTTCTCATAGCTTCGAATGCTTCTTCACTAACAAGGTGAACTCCTTTGACCGAAGTATTCCGCGTTGGAGGAGTCTCTCTTTCTTTAATAATTAACTTCGCTCCAAGGAAGTAGGCAACTTTCCCAAGTCTCCTCGCTTCTATGAGTTTAGGGAGCTTTTCTTTACGAATTTTAGGTGTTTCCTTACATACGTCATCATTGACGAAGATTTATGATCCTTTCAGCTTTCTTCTGTGTTTTAGTATTAAATCTCTGAGTTTCATCCTCACATTACTTTTATAGTTGAAGTGGGCGTCTTAGATTCAGTCGTGTCTTTAACTGTAGAATTTGCTTTTTGTGGTGGAATTTGTTTTTTTTAATCTAAAAGCAATTTTGATCTTAATATTCCCCAAATTCAGTCTATCTTTTATTATGTCCTCCACCTTTTTCTTCGTTTCGCCATTTGTTTCTCTATTCATTTCAGATACCCCATTATGATTAAGTTATTGGCACGTGAATTATATATTTATCGTCTAGGCTGTTTAATTTATTCCTAATTGAATTGTGCTTGTTTTTTATTATCTCCATGCTACGATTATTTTTAGTAAGTAAGCGAGTTTAGACTAGAGTTAAGATCCTTTATCTCGTCGTGTGCATACTGAATGTTCTTTTCGAATGCTCTGTTTCCTATCTCGCAACCACTCTTCTATCCAATTTATTACTACACCCATGATTCCATGAGCCTTAATTTTTTCAATGAGTCTTTTGTGCGGTACGGTGTCAAACGCTTTTTGAAAATCTAAATACACTACATCAACCGCCCGATGACTATCGTAAACGTCAACCACGCTTTGAAAAAACTCTAAAAGATTAGTTAAGCAAGGTTTGTTTCGCCTTAAACCGTGCTGCGTATTTCTAACCAAATTATGCAATTCTAAGTGTTCGACTATACAAGCCATAATTATTGATTCCAGTAGCTTACCTACAACAGACGTTAAACTGATTAGCCTATATTTTCTCGCCGCACCTTTATTGCCTTTCTTAAAGATAGGTGTTACGTTTGCTAACTTGAAATTATCTGGTACGCACCCCTCAGAAATAGACGTATTAAAAATCTTTGTTAGCGGCACAACAATGCTTTCTTTTAATTCTTTTAGTTGTATGGGATATATGGAATCCGGCTCCGGTGATCTACGCATTTTCATTTTATCAATATAGCGCATTACCTCCCTTTCACTAACCACAATATTATCCAAAGTATTACCATTATCAAAAGGCATTATGTCTATGACCGTAGGGATATTCGTTACATCTTCTATAGTAAAAACTGACGTAAAAAATTCATTTAGCAAGGTAGCCATTTGCTTGTTTTCAGAAACTAGCTCTCCGTTAAAATTTTTCAAAGTCCCCAAGAAAACTTTCTACTGGATTCCTATTGTTGACGTATTGAAAGGATCGCTTGGGGTTTTCTTCACCGTCACCAGCTATGGAGATTTCAAATTCACGCTTGGACTTTTTTATTGCACTTTTCGCCTCACGCCTCAGAGATATGTAGTTGTTTCGTAACCACAAATTGTCATTAGCGCACTTATGTAGCCTATAAGCCCTATCTCTACTCTTTATAATATCTCCCACTCTAAAAGTAAACCACAAGGGCTTGTTGTTTACTTTCGCACGCTTAATCTTGTACGGTACACATTCCTCATTTATAGTCCTAAATACTGTTTCAAACGATTCCCACATTAGTTTTGCGTTCGGGATCCCCATTACGTTTTCCCAATTGACGTGTGACAATTCATTTCGAAATGTACAAAAGTCTGCGTGCTGGAAGTTAGGAATTTTAATCGAGTTAGCTGGTTTCAAATGACTTACTGAGAGGACAAACTCTACCATATATATATATATATATATATATATATATATATATATATATATATATATAACTTTTACTTATACATTACTTTAACGTTTTAACCCTTTGAGGACCATGGGACATATTTGTCCCAACGGAAATAATAATATAAATTGTACAATGATGCAACGTTTCTACAAATACATCTACATGTTTATCCAGGTATCGTTTAGTTGTCGGAAAATTAACCCCAAAATGGGTCATTTAAGTGACTATAGGTATAGTTACTAATATCTAATTGTAAAACACAAACTTTTAAGTTCAAAGAAACGTATACTGGTCGTCATAGGGTTAAACTCAAAATTAACCTGAAGGCCAGGGTTATTCGACGATTATGGTCGTTGCGACCGTCACGCCAATTCGGAGGTCTATATATAAAAATTGTAAGAATATATTCTAGACTAGAAAAAATGACGCAAAAATGTACCTGAGAACATACTTCACAATGCCTCATACTAGTTTTGTCCTACATTCCATACTTGTGCTTATTTAATTGGATGTTTACTAAACAATTGCTCTAAATGTTGCGAACGTCACCATGGAATGACCCTGAACTTGTTTTTTATCAGCACGGTTTTATAATTCATTTTAAAATTTTATCGAAATGTCAAAAGTTAAAAAAATGTTGGTCGTTCATGGGGGTTTTAACTTTCTTTGTAACGTCTAAGGTTATATGACGGAGGGGACCTACAGCTTTACGTGGGATCCAAACCACGGTCGCTACATAATCTGGATACAGAGGATGGTCCTCCATCCAACTACTATCAAACCCAATGCCGCTTAACTTAGCTAATCGACAGGAAGCGGTGTTACATCATTTGGGCACAACGAAGCCCAATGAAATAAGCAACGAAATAAGAATATTTACACTTAAATTCATAATTAAATTCCTGAATTTAATGAATTAAAAGTATAGTTAAATTTTAAAAAATTAAGCCAATTATGGAAAATTTCAGTTTTTTAGATAATTTTACCTTTAATAAAAATTTATTTACCTCTTCCTTGAATTCTCTATCTACCAATTCATCTCTGTTTGTCTATTTATTCGTCTGTCTGTCTGTCTACCTGTCCACTAGCTATCTATTATCATCTATCTCAGTGTGCTGTACGTGACACTGATCGCATCTTACGTAAACTTTTTCTGTGTGAAACGAATTTTGGAAATAGAAATCAACTTTTACTGGTTCAAATTTGCTTTCAAATTGAAATTGATTCTAAAAAGTATTTTTTCTACATCATTAAAAATTATTTGACATGTGTCTGTTAGAAAGCCTTTCACAAATATGCTGCACTCGTATACAGATGTTCACACACAGTTTCCATTCACACACACAAATTGTAGTTATATATTGTCTCAATCGTGTACGGTGTACACAAATTCATTGTCATGTGAAGTCAAAGTTTTTATACAATATCACGCTGAGATATGTGCACACACACGCACACACACACACAAATTATAAGAATACAATATACGGACATCTTACATACTATACATGTACGTAAATAACCCATAGCACTGTACATACATATAATTGTTAAATCTGTACATATATTCAAAATCTTATATTAGTCTTTATTGTAAAATATTCCCCAATAATTTTATTAGCCTGATCAGTGTTGTGAAGATAATAATAATAATGGGGGTTGCTTAACTTCCTTCGCAACATCTAAAGTTATATGACGGAGGGGACCTACAGCTTTGCTCGGGATCCGAACCACGAGTTGCTACATAATCTGAACCCAGAGGACGTTCTCCCATCCAACTACATATCAACGCCAATGTCACTTAACTTCGATGATCGACGGGGAGCGGTGTTACGACATTGGCCTCGATGTAGACCTTGTTGTAAAAGGACACGTTAATAGTTAAAAATATGAAAGCAGAATTTGTACCCCAAAGGACCTAAACCCCCTCGTGATAAGGGAGGAAAAGACTCTAAAGTGAACACTCAGCCTGAACAGTCTTCTACATTCTAATGAAGTGTCAGATTTATGAAGATTGTTCATGACTGAATGTGTACCATGGAATTACGCAGTTTATAAAAAAAAAACCCTGGTTATAAGATATACGTAGATAGTTGAGAGTTATGTTTCAAGTTATAGTTTATAACCTTCCTGTCTACTCTTCATAGATGTTGATATTTTTTTCAGAGAGAATTTACATTTATTTCAGAACTGTTATAACTAAGGCCAGCCGCACACAGGATCGTCTTGCGACTGACGACTTGAGTCGCGTGTGATTTTACATTGATAGAATGGGAGCCCCAAAAAATTACTCCGAGTTCTTTCGTGTATTTCTACACCTTAGCAGGGAATAATTATTTTCTGACGACGTTTAGAAATAAATACAAGAAAGAACCCTAAATAATTCTTTCCTTTATCCCATAGCCGATTCATATGACATTAAACCACTCGTGTACTTGACTTTCAAGTCAGCTCCATATAAAAGAATAGCAATTTATACACTTGGTGTATGTATATTAAGAAAATACTCTATTAAAATGCTATCTGCTGCACAAAAAGGAGAAAACAGGCTAAAATTTTGTATTTTACGGCTCCTTTAGAATATGGCACTCTATAACACCTCCAGAAAGATGACTCTTTTGAACGACGGACAAAATTTTCAACAAGTTGGAACATTTTTCTTAAATACAAAAATTTTCGACGAAATAAAAAATGGTTTAACTTAACCAAACCTAATTTAACTTAACCTACTTAACTTCACTGGATATAAATCAAATTAACCTAACTAGACTTATCCTTCACTTCAGAAATCATGCATTAAAATTTTCATTGACAGTAAAATTCAAATATAATTTTTTTCGACATTATTTCCTAAAAAAAAAAAAAAATCTGTTCTAGATTTTCTTCTTGTCGTATGAAGTAATATTCTCTGAATAAACAGTCTCTTCCACTTTCCTGAAGCATTATTTTAACGGCACGATCAACGACGGGAATGTGACAGAATTTCTGCCCAGAAAAGGACGTCAGGTGGAACCGAATCCATTTCGAAGTCTGTAAAAGTTTTTAACTAGAGTAAATAAATAGGGCACATTTAAAGCACGAATTATACAATTCCATCGAGTTGCATAATAATCGACAGTTACCTAATACTGTATCTTCTAATTAAGATTATAATAAAAACTAAAAACAAAAAGTGGAGTAAAAAATATATAAAATTAGGCAACAAGTAACGAAATAAGTATTAATAAAAATAATAATAAACTTGTCCCATTTTTTCAGTGACATAGTTCTTAAGTATTTTTTTAATTATCATTTGGTCTTCTAAGAACTATAATAAAACTGATTAATAATAATTTTATTTAATTAGCCTACATTTTTCTCCGTATTTTTGTTTATATTTGACAATCGGATCCGCATCCTGAAGTTGCTTAACCTATTTGACTTTATAGAAGCGAAGTTCGCTTCTGTTTCGAGATGCAGAACTTCACAAATATATACAATATGTTTTCTTTGGCACGCTTCAAATCCGCCTAATTGTCTATGTTATATATGAAAGACATCTATGGAATATCTATGGATTTTATTGTGTTACGGACTTCGAACAATATGACGTGAATTGGAGTTGCGTACAGCTATTGAGAAGAAATCAGTATTGCTGGAGAGATTGGATGACATTTTTAATGGGGTGAAATCCGAAGTTTCAACAGTCATTAGTTCTGTACCACAAGGTGCAGTATTGATCCCTCATTGTTTGTAATAACGACTTTTTATGAATAGAAGTTTTCAAGGCAGGAGAATGAATAATTAATAATTATACAAAGGTTTGGGAAGAGACTAGTTACCCATTCTTCAAAAATCCGCACCAAAAGTGAAAGTGTACGGTTATATACTGTTTAAACTTAAAGCATATTTATACCAAAAATGACAAGCAAAAAATGATGATCTCTGATCACGACGAAACACACTAAAACTATGCTCACTGGAAATTCAGAATGACGATACATGTGGAAAATACTTCAAAAATCTGTTGCAAATTTTAACGAAATAAAAACATGTTGAAGTGACCAGAAGATTTTATATCATACAAAAAGAGGTCATTTGTAGTTTAACATCGCAAATTAGGTAGGTGTACTTTTAAGTTGCGTTTAAACGTTGCAAATTCATTTTGTTTTATTTTTATTGTAGATGTAGTTTTAAACATGGCAGATTAGGTTAGGTTAGGCGTACTTTTAAATTGTGTTTAAACGCCGCAAATTAATTTTATTTTTAATTTTGTCTTTTGTTGTTTTATTTTTTATTCTTATTGTATTGTGTTACTCGACAATATGTGCTCTAAATAAAATCAGTTTTATTGTTTTGTTTTTTCAATAATTTGCAACGCTGAATTTCCTGCACGAATTTGCGACGTTAAACTACAAGATTACCCAAAAAGACAAGCAGACTTGAAAACAAAGGTGGACATCTCTGTCAATATCCAAGGCTCAAAATTCTACATTTCACCGAAAAAATTGAGAAATCATAAAATATTCTTGCACTTAAAACCACATTAAAGAATCTGCTTCATAAATTCCTGAGCCATGTTCCTGACCTGATTCAGGTACGATCAAGTCATACAAAGTAATTATATGCTCCCGGATCCTGCCGTTCGTGGCAGGATGAGAGTATGCAGAAAACGACTCGCTTTATAGTTTATCAAATAAGGAGCTACACCGTTGACGGTAAAAATTTACCATGGAGTTACGATGCGACTTGATTTTTTATATATATACCGGTATGAGATGTATGATACCGGCGTATACCTATGTATCATGTACCGGTATATATAATAACTAATGATTTACGATATTTGTTGCTATCATTTATCATATAATTTCAAAAATGGGTTTGAACTTTCAATGACTAAGCTGCAGAGGGCTAAAGGTTACGTCGTGGTCAATGTCGTAACACCGCTTCCCGTCGATCAGCGAAATTAAGCGACAATGGGTCTGGAGAGTAATTGGGTGGGAGATCGTCCCCCACGTCCAGATTATATAGCGTCTCGTGATTCGGATACCACGTAAAGCTGTAGGTCCTCTCCGTCATATGACCTTAGATATTGCGAAGGAAGTTATAAACCCTTTCAGTACATGATATTCGGAGGATTAAAATATTTTGAAATATAATGTATATTACAGGCGGAATGATACTCTATGTTCAACTTTCCATCTTACTTCCACTTAAGTTTCAAACTACAAATGTCATGGACAGTGATTGCGTGAAATATACAGTATATTTAGACTCTTCTACAATCGCGATTCTTTAATGGTGCAGCCCCTCATACACACACAGAGAGAGAGAGAGAGAAGAGAGAGAGAGAGAGAGAGAGAATGTTAACAGCTCACTTCGTACCTCGACCTTGTCTTAACTGACTACTTCAAAAATTGCTAAAAAAGTAATTTTGATCATTTAACTAAATTATATTTTAAGCTGTACAAACACGTGTCTGGTTCGGTGTGCGAACAAACACGGAAGTTTCTGTACATCATAATAAACCTATTATTAATAAAATAAACGAAACGAAATTAATATATATATATATATATATACATTCAACTGCAAAGAACACGCAGTATAAATAACGTAAAGAACGACGCTTGTATAGGAGATATTCCGCGCAAGACGAGAAAGAGAAAACAACAAATGAAAAAATGAAGTACCACCTGGGAATCGAACCCGGGATCTTCCGATTGCCGGTCAGACGCGATAACCACTACCATGGACTTCACTCTTCCAAATGCCGTAATTCCTCTACATACTCGCAGAAACCAATGCCCCAAGGGGGCACCTCCCGCATGCCGTAACATTATATACATTCAACTGCAAAGAACACGCAGTATAAATAACGTAAAGAACGACGCTTGTATAGGAGATATTCCGCGCAAGACGAGAAAGAGAAAACAAAAATGAAAAAATGAAGTAGTACCACCTGGGAATCGAACCCGGGATCTTCCGATTGCCGGTCAGACGCGATAACCACTACACCATGGACTTCACTCTTCCAAATGCCGTAATTCCTCTACATACTCGCAGAAACCAATGCCCAAGGGGGCACCTTCCGCATGCCGTAACATTATATACATTCAACTGCAAAGAACACGCAGTATAAATAACGTAAAGAACGACGCTTGTATAGGAGATATTCCGCGCAAGACGAGAAAGAGAAAACAACAAATGAAAAAATGAAGTACCACCTGGGAATCGAACCCGGGATCTTCCGATTGCCGGTCAGACGCGATAACCACTACACCATGGACTTCACTCTTCCAAATGCCGTAATTCCTCTACATACTCGCAGAAACCAATGCCCCAAGGGGGCACCTCCCGCATGCCGTAACATTATATACATTCAACTGCAAAGAACACGCAGTATAAATAACGTAAAGAACGACGCTTGTATAGGAGATATTCCGCGCAAGACGAGAAAGAGAAAACAACAAATGAAAAAATGAAGTACCACCTGGGAATCGAACCCGGGATCTTCCGATTGCCGGTCAGACGCGATAACCACTACACCATGGACTTCACTCTTCCAAATGCCGTAATTCCTCTACATACTCGCAGAAACCAATGCCCCAAGGGGGCACCTCCCGCATGCCGTAACATTATATACATTCAACTGCAAAGAACACGCAGTATAAATAACGTAAAGAACGACGCTTGTATAGGAGATATTCCGCGCAAGACGAGAAAGAGAAAACAACAAATGAAAAAATGAAGTACCACCTGGGAATCGAACCCGGGATCTTCCGATTGCCGGTCAGACGCGATAACCACTACACCATGGACTTCACTCTTCCAAATGCCGTAATTCCTCTACATACTCGCGAGTATGTAGAGGAATTACGGCATTTGGAAGAGTGAAGTCCATGGTGTAGTGGTTATCGCGTCTGACCGGCAATCGGAAGATCCCGGGTTCGATTCCCAGGTGGTACTTCATTTTTTCATTTGTTGTTTTCTCTTTCTCGTCTTGCGCGGAATATCTCCTATACAAGCGTCGTTCTTTACGTTATTTATACTGCGTGTTCTTTGCAGTTGAATGTATATAATGTTACGGCATGCGGGAGGTGCCCCCTTGGGGCATTGGTTTCTGCGAGTATGTAGAGGAATTACGGCATTTGGAAGAGTGAAGTCCATGGTGTAGTGGTTATCGCGTCTGACCGGCAATCGGAAGATCCCGGGTTCGATTCCCAGGTGGTACTTCATTTTTTCATTTGTTGTTTTCTCTTTCTCGTCTTGCGCGGAATATCTCCTATACAAGCGTCGTTCTTTACGATATATATATATATATATGAAGAATGGAGTCGAACAATAAGTGAACAATAAGTTTTGATCGTTATAATAATTGGAATTACTTAAAAAAAAACATTTCTATGCTATTTATAACAGCAATTTAAATTAGTACTTTCTCAAATTCTATATTTATGTTTGGTTAAAATGCATTCAAAATAAAATAATTTTTATTGTAAATTTCGTTCTATAAATTATCCATAAATTATAATTTATTCCAAAAATTATATTTACAAATTTAATCCTTTTGTAAAAAATATGTCTAAGATAATTTATGGGCACCCTGTATATTTTAAGGACTGTAGGAAAGAAAACCTGTGAGCGCACATACACACACACTTCATGGAAGTAATTTATGAAATGTACGATTACATTCTGAAAAAAGTATGTAAAAGGGTTTCTCGTATTTGTGATGTAAAAATGCACACAACAATTACACGAAATGTTTTCCATTGACATCATCAATTTTATTGTGGTCATTATTTCGGAGAGAGAGTAAAGTTGGATGATACTCGATGTAGGAAGATTATATATATATATATATTACAAAACCCACATGAAATTACAAAATCAATTTCTGATTACTTTCCTGCATGTTTCACACTTCAGAAAGTAAAAGTTTAAGTACAAGTACTTAAAAAAGCACACGACAAGTATTCGTACTTAAACCTTAACTTGCTGAAGAGGTGTTGAAATATCCACAAAAGTTGTTGTTGTTGGTTAGCCGATCAACACATCCTGATCGAGCAAGCCGGCAGCACGCAGGTAACCAATCGCCCTCTCCGGAGTGGACCAGAGATTCAGCGCACTAGTGATGTTGTGTTGTGTTCTATGTTGTGCTAGAGCGGTACAGTCTGTCATGTGTTCAATTGTTTGTGGTGTGTCCTGGCAGGTGTCGTCTATGGAGTTGTCTAGTCTGTGTTTATATGTTTGTAAGTTGGGGTAATGTCCACATCGGAATCGTGTTAAGTTAACTCGATCCGATCTGCTCAGGCTGGTCTCTGACCTGTCAATGGGTGGCGGCTTCGCACCTAGGACCGCATTCGGACCGAGTCGTGTCAGTGCTTTGTGGGTTAGGTGTGTGTGCATGTGTTTTCTGTACTGTGTGATGTCTGTGGGACGTGGTATGGAATGGAGTATTTGGTTATAATGTCTCTGTGGTGTTACCTTAATGGTGCAAGGTGTTGGTGCATGATTGTACATGTAGTGGCAAGGGTGTTGTGGGTTAATTGTCGCTGCTGCCATGAATTGTGTTCCCCTCATGTCTAAATGTTCCCTAACTTTCAGTATTTTTGTTTGTGTGTGCAGGTGTTCTATTGGTGTTGTTTGAGTACATCCTGTAATGATACGAAGTGCGTTGTTTTGTATTGTTTGTAAGGTGTTTATGTGTGTTTGAGATAATGGGTGCCCAGCATTGGCTAGCATAGTCCATAACTGAGCGAATATATTGTTTGTATTTGAATGATGTTGTTTCCTGCTGGTGTCCAAAGTTTGTGCCTGTTAGTACCCAAGCGTGTTAAGTCTTGACGTACATTTGTTTTTAATGTCCTGAATGTGGTTTGCAAAAGATAATGATGTGTTGTATGTGATCCCAAGTATTTTGGTCCTGTGAGTGTGTGGAAGTGTGGTGTTGTTTAGTGTAATCTGTGGAGTTATCTAGTGTTCTTTTGTGTTGCTTGTTAGCGAGGTGATAGTTGATTTTGTGGGCGCTACTTTGAGTCTATTGTGTGTGAGCCAGTCTTGTATACTGTTTATGTATATTTGTAGGTTATTTGTAGCGGTGTCGATGTTGTTGTGGGTGGATGTTAGAGCGATATCATCTGCATATGATGATAAGGCAAGCTTGAGGGATCTCGTTCGGAAAAAGCTTGTTTTTGGATGACTTGCCATTAAATGTGACATGTGAGTATCTTCCTGAAAGATAGTGCGCAGCCACCTTTTCGTATTATTGTGCATGCTTGTGTTGAGTATTTTGTTTATGAGAGGGAAGCGTGGGATAGCATCAAATGCTTTACTAATGTCTATTGTTGCTAATAATGTACGTTGAGCTGGTCGTCTTGAGTTGATGCCATCCATGATGTGCTGCGTGAGGTTAGTGAGTAATGTCGTGGTTGAGTGGTGAGGTCTGATCCATGTTTAAGTAGGCGATAGTGGTATGTTGGGTTGGTGATTTGTAAGATTAGTCTTTCTGTTACATTGGAAGGTGTGCATAGTAAAGTAATGGGTCTATAGGAAGCTGGTTCTGTTGGATTTTTATTTGGTTTGAGTAGTGTAATAATTTTACTTGTTTCCATATGTCAGGAATAATACAGTGTTGTTATGGATATGTGCTGATGTTTGTGAGAGCTAGTATTCCCTGTGGGCCCAAGTGTTTAAGGTGTTATATTAGATATGTTGTCTGGTCCAGTAGCCTTCGAATTCTTAATGTACGTTTTCTTGTGTCTGGCTGTTTGTCCGTCTGCGTGTTTCTGGTTGTTGTCTCTGTTTAAGTGACTTATCTTTGCGTAGTGATTAACTAGAATGTTAGCTTGTTGTGTATATGTTGGGATATTATTTTGGCTGCGACAGATAGCCGCGTGTGAGGTGTAAATGCCGCTGTTAGAGTGGGTAATGCTGTTTATAGTCTTGTATAGCCTGAATGTATCTGTGGAGTGGTTTAGTGTTGTTATGAATTCCCTGAATGTTTCTGTTTGTTTTTCTTTAAGTTTGTTGTTTATTTCTGTGTTGAGCTGTTGTATCTGCTGTTTTATGGCTTCTGTGTGTGGTGTTTGTGTGTTATGTTTGAGGTTGTTACGTTGCCTTATACACAAAAGTAGTCAGAAGCTTCGTTTTGAATTTCCTTCTCGGTTATACATATACTGTATATAGTAGCTATACAAGATAATGTAGCTTCATTATTTCTTTCAACAAAACTCAATGGAGCTATTTTATCTTAGACCACCCTATATATACGGTATATGTGGAATATCATGCATGAAGGCACAAGGTTTTGCATAATGCAAAATTACTCTACCAGGATTTGAACCTATTATCTTTTGAGTAGAAATGCTAGTCATTAGTTCGAGTGGACTAGTACATAAAACGCTTCTGGGCGCGAATGCGTTATGCGTGTATTTGGACAATGAAATACCTGTCAGGTTGTACTAACTTTTATCCCGTCGAAGTGCAGCGGCTAGCGTCCTCACCTTTTACTCAAGAGATGGTAGGTTCGAATCCTGGTGGGGTAATTTTGCATTATGAAGAATCGTACGCGTTCACGCATGGTATTCCATTTAAGGGACCCCAGTATTGCACCAGATGATTTGAATGAAATGCTGGTCATTAGCTCAAGGGCAGGAGGATTAATACGTAAAACGCCTCTGGGCGCGAAAGCGTTACGAGTTTCTTCAGACTGTAAATACCCGTCAGATTGTGTAAACTATTTTCCTGTCGTAGCGTAGTAGCTAGCGCCCTCACTTCTACTCAAGACATGGTAAGTTTGAATCCTAGTGGTGTAATTTTGCATTATGCAAAATCGTGTGCGTTCATGCATGATTCTCTCTCTCCCTATGTATATATGATGCACACCCACAAGGAAAAGGAAAAGCGATTCCAATGCTATTCAAGTATTCAACAATACACCTCTTCAGGGAAGAGGCGTATTGTACTGTACGGCCATTTATTTATTTACTTCATATGTTTAATTGCAAAATTCATCCCACATATACGTACGAGTTTGATGCATAATAACCTTATTTGTAGTAATGATATAGGCAATTTTTACAACCAATTAAAGATCACTTCATCCCTTCCTCATTTTTTTTTCAGATAATTCCCCGATGACAGTGAGATCATCATTACACGACCAAATATTGCCTCTTCGTTTGTAACACGAGACAGAAAACGACGATGATGTTACAAAATTTATTTCGACGTTAAACAGACAGAACACTTCCGACAAGACATGTGATAATTGCAATTGCAAAATGGTTTTCCGAAACTAGGAGTGTTGTTGACCTTCCCAGATCTGGCAGAAGGTTTGTTCGTACATCTGAAAACGAGTGGGATATGGTCTGGTGGACTGCTCGGACCATTTTTCATTTCATGAGAATGACGCTGGTGACAAAATCAACTGCACAAGTGTTCGCATTACTTAATTAAGAGAAAGAAATTACCTTTAATTCGGTGTATGAATTAGGTTTATACTATCACTACATAATTGTAAAGTCATCATACATCAAACCCATGCAGTTAATTCTGTCACCAGTGACATTCTCATCTAAGAAAACGTGTCCGAACAGTCCACCAAAATATCCCATCCACATTTGCAGGTGTGCAAACAGATGATGAGCTGCCAAATCTTGGAAGGTTTGAAACACTCCCAGTTTCAGAAAATCTTTTTACAATTGCAATTATTGCATGCCTTATCGGTGGTATTCCGTCTGTTTCAAGTCAAAACAAACGTACAATTGCCCGCATATGTAATGTTCCTCGCCTCACAAACGACTCCGTACATGTGGCAACGCCGCAGTGATAGTCAAGATACCCCAACTGGGGGAAGGTGGGGTGGAGGGGGGAGACAACCGAGTCCAACAACATATAACACAGACATATATATTTAAAGGACAATTCAATGTGCATTCATTGACATACAGGTAATTATACTGTAATGTCTGTGTTCATAAAGATAAACAATTAATATGATCGTATACAGCGTTGAACTCCATGTAGTTTACTAGTCTTATACAGTAATAAGGTTCCATTATAATTACTGCAAGTCTATATGAACAGCTACCACAATACAACTTTTTATATACTTGTGAATTTGAACGAAAAATAGACATTACACAACCAATTACAATTATATTACAATAGTTTATAATATTTAGAGATAAGTTAGTCGAGAAAATGTAAATTTATGGACAACTTAACTTATTATGCTTTGCCATTTTTGTGACTGTAGAATATTTTTATATAATTACACTTTGAAATGAGTATAAATTATCATAGTGTTTTTTGGCGTTCAATTTTCTGTAAATATAAATTTTGTTTTGTAATGAAAATTTTAAAATTTCAAATAATCAGTAGAGAGTCAGCTAAATTTGGCCGATGCCAATGCCCCAAAAATGGCCGATTCTGCCAATGCCGATGAATCAGTACATCACTAGTTTTTATTGATTTTGCTAATTTTGAGGGCCAAGTTCTATACTGGTAAATATACTATTCAATTTGATGTAATAACATGTTTTATAGATTTAATGACTCGCACATGTTTATACCCTCATGTAATCGCAAGTTTCTTTAAAAATATCATCTTATTTGTTAAACTTTAATACAAAAAAATGCCTCATCTTCTAATTTTTTTTACAGATAAGATAGTATAATGGCTCCAAATAAAGAAATTTCATGCAAGAATAGGTTGAAAATTATTGTTCTCCATAAAGAAGGGAACACTTAAGACAAATAGCTGCTAAAGCTGGAGTATCATTTTCTACTGTTTCAAAACACTTTCTTACCACTCACAAACTGGGGGATGTGAAGAACAAAACAGGTGAGGATGGAAGCAAGAAACATCTAAAAAGGATGATGAGCAAGCGTAATAGAAAGAAGACTGGTGGGAGGGGATGGGGAATGAGGGAGTGTGGAGGTTGGTTGTGTAATGTCTATTTTGGGTTAAAATTCACTAGTATAAAAAAGTTGAATTGTGGTAGCTGTTCATATAGACTTGCAGTGATCATAATGGAACCTTATCTATACTAATAAGGGGCCATTCAAAAACCACGTGGTCCTTAAATGGGGGGGGTCCTTATTTGACCACCAAGGACCACATGGGGGAGGGGGGTCTTGACGTTTAACCACGTGGCCAGTACTAAGCATTAAAATATCGTGTTTATCCTGGTCCCAGAGGACCAAAGAGGACAGCCTTGGGAAGAAATATAAATACGCTACACTGTATGCTCCATTAATATATATGCATCCAATACGTTAGTATGTATCAAATATGTATGCTCCAATAAATAATTTTATTTTTTTAACATTCAAAATATCACTTTAGTCAAGATATTATTTTCAATTAAAGAAACAAACAATTAATACAGTTTATTTAGAAGATATGCCTTTTAATTGTTCATTTACCTCATTACCTCTCAATAATATAAGAAATCTAATAGGGCACCTTACATTTTACATAAGATTAAGAAGGGGTGGGGGTGACATCAGAAGACCACATGGTTTTGGAGGAGGGTTTAAGTCATTGACCACAAATGACCACAAGGGGGGGACGGGTTTGAAAACCACCCGAAAAAGGACCACGTGGTTTTTGAATGACCCCTAATTGTGACGGTCGAACTCCCTGCGAACTTTCTTTCTTTGTTTCTTATGGCCAGACAAACCACTGGCCAGATTTGGATGAGACTTGGGGGATGGGGTAACTGAGGCTGGGGAAGAACATAGGCTATGTGGCGTCGTCCTCCGAGGTCATGTGTATATATATACTGTGTATGTATATAATATAGGCTATGTGGCGTCGGCCTCCGAGGTCATATATATATAATATATATATATATATATATATATATATATATATATATACAGTATATCGAAACCTACGGTAAACTTATTGAATGCTCGGCTAGATCAACTGTACGCCCTTGACGATTAGTTAGGTTAAGTCGTGATATTTTCGTTAAAACTAACGAAAATATCACGACTTAACTTAACCAATCGTCAAGGGCGTACAATTAACCTAACCGGCAGTGGCGTGGTGGCCATATGGGCCAAACGGGTTTGGCCCGACCAGCGACGATTAGCCAAAGGGCGCCATAACGGAGGTTCAGAGGGCGCTGCACCAGCGGCCAAATTTTAGAATTTTTAAAATTTTAAAATTATAAAACCAATAATAATAGTAATATGACTGCTACATATTACTAAAATTAGTAATACAAATTTTTAATCATAATCTTTGGCTATGATTTAAAATTTGGGGGATCTATAACCATTCATAAAGTAAAACAATTTTCAAATCTATTTTTCGAAAAACACAACTTTCTATTTTAGAAAATTCATAAAAAAAATTGAAAACTATGAATTTCTTCAAAATTGCACCGAACACAAAGGAAGACCTACTGTGCAACATAGAAACCCCAAATTATTACAAATTTTTGAAGGGGGGCGGTGGAGTTACGCCCAAATTTATACCAAAATTGTATGGAAATTTTTAAAGTCAAATTTTAATATATATACACGGTGAACCAAAAGTAGGTGGACAGTAGGTTGAATACGGTTTGTGTTATATTATATTATAACTATGGTGTTCATTATAACTATGGTGTTTGTGTTTTATTATATTAAATATTATAACTAAATTTATTTAAATTTTATTTTGTATTATAGTATACAAAAAAATTAATATGTATTCTCAAAATAAACGTTATCATTTACTGTCCACCTACATTTGGTTCACCCTATATATATATATATATATATATATATATATATATATATATATATATTATATATATATATATATATATTTATTCAATGCCAAGAATTAAAATTTGACTTTGCATTGTAGTAATGCTTAGTTAAGAATATAAATTTCTGTTCTGTTTAATTAAATAAGATAATGTTTAATGTAAATCATTTACTAATAATTATGAAATTACGAAAAAGTATGTTAGATTTAAATTGTTTAAAATGGGTAGGGTTGGTGGTCCTGGACAGAGGAACCCAAACAGCCGGCTACCCATAACGGATTCAGTCTTGAAGCAGCGCGTTACGCGATAGGTTGACGAAATGTAACGTAAAGTTAATTTAGTGAGTGTCCCTCTCCGACCTAAATTATTATAATATAAATTTCATACTCGCATACCCCTAATTAACTAAACCATTTTCGAAATTAATAAAACGTTCATAAGTGTAATAAAGAGTATTAATATCCCCCTTCCCCATTTGCTTTGTAACGGTTTTAGAGTCAGAACTCGGCGTGGCTACCGGAAACTATACGATACGGCGAAAATGAGTAAAGAGAGAGTAAAGATAAATGAAATAGTGAGTAGAGAAAGAAAGTGATAAATGAAGCAGAGAGCCGATAGAGAATAGATAGTAAAGTAGAAAGAAGCGTAAATAAAGAGAGAAAGTAAATTAATAAAGGCGAACGCTACATCTGGTGCCGCTCACTACAGCATGCTGTGTCAAAAATGCATACTATAGTCTTGCTTGAGTCACAAATTTGATTTTTTTTAATCCTTGGCTATATTTATTTATTTTTAAATTAATAAAATATTGCCTATATTTATTTTATTAATAAATGTATTTTATAAGAAAATATAACTACATTCGATTTTACAGATAAAATTTCAGCATCAAATATTTTTTTCTTGTTTTGGTATTATAAACTGTCAAAAACCAAAATAGTCTAATTGGTTGAAACGTTGAATCTAGGCCATATGCAATGGATAAAAAGAAATAAAAAATCTGGTGCTCAAAACAGAGCTGCTAAGAAACAGCGCACACAGGAAGAAGACTCTCTCAGGCAAGGAATGCAGGCATTTTGAAATATAACTGAGCCTAGTCAAGTGACACCTGCCACTAAAATACTGTCAGCTGTTACTGTAGCCGAAACACTCAATTCTAGTCAAGTTGTTGAAACAAGCACATCTTTCACTGAAGCTGAAACATTGCAGTCTAGTCATAGTGATGACTGATGAGCTAGATCACATCAATGTTACCAAAACTTCAGTCTGGTCAATTTGCTGAGTCAACCATATCTGTCGCTGTCACTGAAAATAGCAGGTAATTGTAAGCACAAAAGTTTTAAAAATCAATTTATAAAATTCTAATGAATAACAGTCTCTTGTTATTTTTTCCTTAACTATAAAATATGTATATTAACCATTCCAGCTCTGATGATGATGGTGATGACAAAGAAAAGCAACATGCAGTACATGCACCGAGTTGTGTACCTAATCAACCAGAGTCGATCAAGTCTAGTCAAGAAGCTGTTGGTACAACAGATGAATCTATTTTCAAATCTGACAAAATTGATCCTACAGCACTAATAAATTCTAAGCACAGGTGATTTTAGTTTTATCGTTCACTAATATTAAAATATAATTCCTAAAAATTATAATGTGCATAAATAAGGTTATTTTTGCTATTTAAGTTCTACCTATCTTAGCCATAAAATAAATAAAGGCAATTTTTTTCTCAATCTCAGGTATAGTGCTGATGTAAAACGATACATGCTGAACTGTGGACCTAATCAACCAGATGATAAGTACCTTTCAAACAGAGGAAATGTCATTGGTGGTCGCAAATGTCATTGTTCACATGGTGTTTTTTACAACACCAAGAAGCTAGTTCGCCATTGGTTGTCCTATTCTGAGACAAAAGATGCGCTTTTTTTTTATCACATGTATACTGTTTACTGATAACAGTCTGCGAGGAGAAAATCAACCTTCTAAACAAGGAAATTCATTTACAAATGCCGGTTTTTCTGATTGGAAGCACCAATGAGAAGGAGTAAGGAAACATGAAACTTCAAATAGTCATAGAATGGCTGTTGTCGCCAGATTGATGTTTCTGAGACAGAGTTCAATCTCCATTGCATTGTTGAAGCAAAGTGAGTCTGAGGAGAATTTGAGAAAAGCTGCAGTTATAAAGAAGGACGTTTGTGCATTGGGTTGTCAACGCTATACGTTACCTTGGTATACAATCTTTGGCATTCAGAGGTCATAGAGAATCATTGGATTCAGATGAGAACAGGAAATTTTTTGGAATTGCTTGATTTTCTTGCTGTGTATGATTCAAGTACTAGAAAGCAGATAGAAAAGGTTCTTCATCAACAGCAGGAAACTGAGAATCAGGGCCGTGGTTCCAAGCTAACTTTTTTGAGTAATGATACTCAAAGGAAGATAATTGATATAATTGGAGAAGAAATAACAATCGAAATTGTAAAGAAAATAAAAAAAGCTGTTGCATGGTCCATCATTGTTGACACATCTCCTGATGTATCACATCAATAACACGTTAGTATTTGTGTTCGTGTTGCTGTGGATGGTGGTGTTTGTGAGCATTTGCTGTGCCTGAAACATGCTTCAAATACTACATCAGAAATGCTTCTGAGTTTGGTAACGTCTGCTTTTTCTGACCGTAATGTTAACTGTTATGAGACTCTTGTTGCCCAGTCATATGATGGTGCTGCGAACATGAGTGGGTGCTATGGCGGATTACAGGCGATAATCAGACGCGATATCGGTGAGCAAGTTATATATGTTCACTGCAATGCACACATCCTCAATTTGGTACTTTCAGATGTTTCGTCATCTCTGATGATGCTGTTACTCTTTTTGGAACACTGAAGACATTATATCAGGGCCGGATTAACCATTAAGCAAAATAAGCCCGTGCTTAGGGCATCAAGGGAAGGGGGGCACCACAGAAATTTTCCATTGTCGGATTTACCATGGACTTATTATACTATTATAATCGCGGCTTATAGCCTATAAGCTGTTGAAAACTGAATTATATACATTCATATATAGTATTTATTTTTTTTCATTGTTTGAATTTGTAGTGAACAACAACCCTTTTGAGAGAATAAATATATTTCGTTGTAATCACACACTTTACGCTTTGCGTTATTATTTTGTTTATATCAAATCTTTGAGCGCCATATTAAAAATACATATAGATTAAATATTTTCGTGTGCTATAGTAAATGTAAAAACAAGATTCAGTCATGCTGAACTTTATAAAATAATTGTAGAAGACAATATTGAGTGTGCCTTCCCAAATGTAGAAATTGCCTTTCGTATATTTTTAACATTAATGGTCACAAATTGCTCAGCTGAGCGTTCATTTTCTCAGTTGAAGTATATTAAAAATACCAACAGAACAACTATGCAACAAGGCAGGCTGGATGCCTTATCTCTACTAAGTATAGAAGCAGATGTGTTACGTAAGATTAGTTTTGAGGATCTGATCAAAGACTTTGCAATTAAAAAAAGTAGGAGAAAACTTTTCAAATATAAATGAAGTGGAAGTATACAAAAATAAACATTATTTTCCATCTTACTGTAAGTTTTGTTTCATTTCAAAAAATAAAATTTTATTTTATGGTTTATTTTTGTTTATATTTTGAATTACATACGTATATATGGGGCACCAAAATCTTTTAAGTGCTTAGGGCCTCTAAAGGTCTTAATCCGGCCCTGCATTATATGTTATGTTTATACAATCTAATCGCATACATTCACTTTTTGAAGATACACAAAAGGAATCAGCTACTGTTATTGCTGCTGTCGAAGAAATCGACGATAAAGCACGTAAAAAGAAGAGACAAGTCAATGAGAATGATACGGAAATCACTGAAAATAGTCAGGCAAAAATGGACACGTGAAACATTTTATACTGTTCTAGACAAAATTAACTCGGCAATGAACGATCGATTTTCTGCAAATCGAAGTGTACTAAAATCAACACAAAAATTTTGTCCAACAAATTTCTTTGATATTGGTGCTCAAATTTCTACATTGGAGAATGAGATCGATGAATTTTGTAGTAATTACAGCATCAATAGTCACGAATGTGCCTTGGAGCTCTATAGCTTCAGTTCCGTATTCCCTTTATTATCGAACAGAAAAACGATTTACAGCGCCTACACTGTACTCAATCATGATACGGGTCTTATTGAAGCCTATCCAACTCTTTCAAAAGCATATAGCATATTAGTGGCAATTCCCGCTACATCAGCAACGGCTGAGAGATCCTTTTCAGCATTGAAGCGAATCAAAACGCGCATAAGGAATTCCATGTCGCAGGAGATGCTGTTGGGTACAATGTTGATGTTAGTCGAACGAAATATAGCAAAGAAACTAGACACAGACCGACTAATTGTTCGATTTAGTCAATCATCTAAATTTCTCTCGAAAGCCCTAATTATGCAGTAGAGACGTTAAGTATTTATTTTCACATACATGACACACATGTGCTGTGCTTTCTCTTGTTTTAAAACGTTTTGTGCTTTCTATTGTTTTAAAACGTTTTGTGCTTTCTATTGTTTTAAAACGTTTTGTGCTTTCTATTGTTTTAAAACGTTTTGTGCTTTCTATTGTTGTAAGAAGTTTGTAATAATAATATTTTCTACATACAAACAACCTATATTTCTATAAATTTATTAACCGAAAAAATCTAACAGTTTGGTCCTGCTTATAACATTCAAAACGAAAAATGT
>JAJOZX010005610.1:177500-287500 GCA_023014485.1 Bathynomus jamesi
TATATATACACACACACACACACACATATATATACACACACACACACACACACATATATATACACACACACACATTTTATATATATATATATATATATATATATATTGCCTGTTAGTGATTTTATTAAATACAAATTAATCGTTAGGAACGTTCGATGAATGTTCATAATCTCAATGAAAATTCTAGTTTCAGTGATACATTCAACATAAATTGTCGTAATTCGTAATTTTTTAGCGATTGCTTTTTTGATTGACTTATTATGGTAACATTGAACGTGACATCAAAAAAAAGGGCGGAGCCAGGAATTCTGACGTCACCGCTCAGGTGGAGTCGAATGTCAAGAACACGTGTAATCGGAAGGTTTTTGAATGAAAGTTCGTTAGTATGAGATTACGCATTCTTTAAATCACTTCTAAGAAATTAACCAGCGATTGGTCTGAACGGAGAATTTTTGGAGAAGTGCGAACAACTGAATCGCGAATTTCATAAACTTCAGAAGTTTTTCCTCGATGCCCTAAACAGGAAATAAAATCGAATACTTTTTTAAAGTAAAACCAGTCAAAATTTTCCTTTTATTAGTACAGTATTTGTGTCTTATTCTCGAGGATTAAATATTTTAGATAAAAAACAACTGCCAAATCCAAAACTAACCACGCGAGATTTTTAAATTTGAAGGTAAATATGTTTATTTTTATATTTTAGGATTCCAAGAACATTTATTTATTTATATATATATATATATATAGAAACGACGTAAGTATATATATATATATATATATATCTTTGAGGCGTTGTGAGGACGAGGGGCGAACTCACCACACTAGTTTTGAGATAGACGTATTTAAACTTTGTGACTATTGTGTACGAGGAGCACATAGCGCAAATACACGCATTGAAAATAACTACACTTTGAGCGTACAAGTGGGGTATTTGGCTATACCAAGTTGTCTGTGAATGGGGGAGGACTGAACTATTCATTCGTGAAACAATCGCAAAATTGCCAATGTAGCTAGTTGCCCCTCGTACTCGCGACGCCTCATTATATATATATATATATATATATATATATATATATATATCAGCAAGGGGATCGCGGAAGTTAAATAAAATAAAAACATTAGAATATTTTATCATTTATAATTTTTTAATGAATGCACGAGATTTGCTTTCTCCATTGTTAGGAGAATACAAAGTTATCACACGAATAGGCTACTTTATTTTAAATTCATCACTGATGACGTATATTATATATAACGCATACAGCATCACAATTCGGATAAACAGTTCAAACACTATTTCTTAACTTTCCTTTTGGTCTCCAGTGACGTCAAGCGAGTCTAAATTCTCGTAGTAAATGAAAGTGAAAGTAGTTTTTTTGAAACTGAAAAAATATACTGTATTCAGAAAAACTTCGTTTCAGATACGAAAAAAGAAAAAACAGCAATTTATGTCATTCAAAATGAGATTCAAGTTTAACGTGTCCTACTTAGTATATATATATATATATATATAGGGTGGCGCAAAAGTCGCACATCATAGGAATTTTCAGTGTTGACTATAATATATCTTTTTTTTCTTTTAGGTAGGGGATGGCTGCGAAATTAACAATAGATGAGAGGGTGAGCTTGGTTTTAATGCATGGAATACCAGGTACTACAAATCGATGAATCGGTACAGAATTTAAATTCTGTACCGATTCATCGATTTGGCTCCCCTTACGGGGATGCTTGTCGTTGGCCCCCTCCTTCCCCCATTAAAAAGTATATATATTTTCTTCTAATGTAGGAAGGTGGGGCCAAGGACGAGCGCGCCAGCAAAACTGCTATCCCCCTATATAAGAAGGAGAGAGCCGAAATCAAGGTCTCTGAGCTTCAGGATGCCTTTTCTTTTTGAGTTTTAAAATGGTCTTCTAATATACACACACACACACACGGACGTAGACAGAGGGTACGGGTACTTCAGCCCCCCCTCCCCCGAAATGAAATCATGGGTTTGATATTTCTGTGCATTTTTTTAAATTTTAAGTACGCCATGCCAAGTACCTTCAACGCATGTTTAATTATCGTAATACATTTATGAATGTGTTTTTACTCATTTACACACTTTTAATATATATAATAGTCCCTCCCAAAAGAAATTCAGGCTACGTCCCTGTGTGTGTATATATATATATTATATATATAAGTACACCTACTAATTTCCAATGTTTTGCTGCTTAGCTAATGACAAACCTCAAATGTAAACTTAACAGGTAGGCCTACTAGAGATGAATTTGCTTACCTTGCTTTCATATTGTAAGCTTCAGTGCATCTGCCCTATGCAGTGTGCTGTAACACAAGCTTCTTCAAAATAGCCTTCAAAATGTGTTAATTTACGTCTAGCATGCAACCTAAAATTAATGCCATTATCTCTGTACAAAGGTCCAAAAACAGTTTAAAAGTCTTTATTGGGGTAGTGTGTTTCTTCAGGTGTGTGTTAATACATATGTTCATTTATTGCAGAGGAGCTAACTGTGTAGTTTAAGGTATATTTCTGTGCTTCAAAAAGCAAAAATGGGTGCCAAAGCTCAGTTAGCAACAGAAAAAAGAAAGTCGATTGTAACTGAGAAATGAGGGCTAATCACCGAGGCAAAATGCAAAAAAAATTAAGTTTTTCTGAATGCGGTTGCTTGTGCCATTAAACGGTACGAAGAAACTGGTCAAAATAAGGACAGAAAAAGGTCAGGGCGACCAAGAACCACAACAGACTCAGAGGACAAGTATATCCAAGTCACCAGTCTGCGCAACAGACTCCTCACAGCACCTGAAATCAAAGCCCAGCTGAATAACTCCAGAAGTACAACAGTTTCAACATCAACTGTTCAGAGAAGACTAAGAGAGGCAGGATTAAAAGGACGAACTGCAGCAAAGAAACCAATGCTGAAGCTCCAGAACAAAAAGAAAAGGCTAGCCTGGGCTAAAAAACACCAAAAATGGACTGTTGAGCAGTGGAAATTTGTCCTTTGGACTGACGAATCAAAGTTCGAAGTTTTTGGATCCAAACGTAGAGTATTTGTGCGGCGCAGAGCGCGTAAAAGAATGACACAGCAGTGTGTTGTGCCAACAGTGAAGCACGGTGGAGAAAGTGCGATGGTCTGGGGATGTTTTGCAGGGGAGCAAGTTGGAGATCTCCACAAAGTCACTGGAATACTGAACCAACGTGGCTATCACAGCATTCTACAGCGCCATGCCATCCCATCTGGACTGCGACTAGTTGGCCAACAATTCATAATGCAGCTATGTCAAATTACCTGAAGCGGAAAGAACGGCAACGTCAGCTCATAGTTATGGAATGGCCAGCACAGTCCCCGGATCTGAACCCCATCGAGTTAGTGTGAGGTGAACTGGATTGACGAGTGAAAGCAAGCAGCCATCCGGTGCTCAGAAAGCTCTGGGAACTCTTGTTGAGCGCATGCCTGGAATTTGTTCTGCTGTAATTGCTGCTAGAGGAGGCTATTTTGATGAATCTAAAATTTAGACTTTGCTTTTGGTAAATTGTCCTGATTTGTTGTTATTTAAGTTCCCATGTTTGTACTTATGATTTGTGTTATGATAACTTAGTTAATAAATAAAAAACTTTAAAACAATTAGAATTTATGAATATTTCAGGGTGTACTTAAACTTCTGACTGGTAGTGTATATATATTACAAGACCATTTTAAAACTTCTTTTAGAGAATAAATTTAGTTTTATATACTCTTAATTCATAATTTTACAAATACGTTTAATTTTGTGTTTCTGGTTTTGCTCAAGAAATGTGATTGAGGAGTGCTTTTAGAATTCTTTATATAATTGAATACACAAACTATAGCATGTACTAATATATATATATATATATATATATATATATATACATATATTAATGTGTGTGTGTGTGTGGTGTGTGTGTGTGTGTGTGTGTAGTGGTTAGTATCTCTGACAACGAATCCATCGGCCCGGGTTCAATTCCTGGTTGCGGCAGGCGGCGCGCAGCTAACCCAGCTGTTCATCCTTCCACACAATAAAAAATTGGTTGGTAGATAAATGGGTACCGTGGGTAGCCTAGTGGTTAAGACGCTGGGCTGCTGATCGGGAGATCGTGAGATCGAGACCGGGCGAGGACTTTGTAATTTCTGACCGCCCTGATGGGCGTGGATCGGATTACACGTTAACCGTAAGACAAAGGTAGAGTGACAAGCTTGACCTTCGTCAGAATGAATAATTCGAGCGGAAGCTAAACCAAGGCTAACCGAGGTTTATATATATATATATATATATATATATATATATATATATATATATATATATATACGTGTGTGTGTATATATACATATATATAACCTTTGTGTTAGCTTCCGCCCGAACTGTTCATTCTGACGAAGGTCAAGCTTTTCACTCCACCTTAGACCTACAGTTTAACGTGGAATCCGAACACGCCACATCAACAGCCCAGCGTCTTAACCACTAGGCCACCTAGGGTACCCATTTATCTACCAACCACTTTCTTTTATTGTGTGGAAGGATGAACAGCTGGGTTTTGCTTTGCGCCGGCTGCCGTCGGGTCTCGAACCCGGGGCCGATGGATTCGTAGTCAGCGACGCTAACCACTACTAAATAAACCACCACTAAATAACAAACAAGCAAATAATATGGTTATCTACTCGTAAATGACAACGAATCGGAATGGTTAATTCCAGCATGCTTATTTTGAGATAAAGTTCAATGTTTCGTGCAATCATGGAATGATTGATTGCCAAATAATTGATTTGCTAAAAGGAATGATCCTGCTTTTTTTGTGCCATTTTATGATTTGGGCTGGGGTGTGGATGAGGTGCGGATGGAGTTATTTGTAGTAAAGGTCGCTTATTTACAAGGTCGTTTATTTACATTGAAGGAAAGAAAACTTTTAATTAGCGTTTTTATTCTTGCAGGATAATTTCTTGTGGTATTTTTCATTTGATCAAGGAAATATATTCGCCCTATTAAGATTCACTTGAAAGGTATGGTTTCGCACCGTGTAAGAAATGGCGCTTTTGGCCCTTCCATGCGCGTTCACCCAAATAACCTGTAGGTTGGTTACGTAAGGTTATGTAAGATTAAGCAAGCTGAGGTTAGATCTGGCTAGTTTAAGTCAGAAACTAAGAAACATCGATCGAAAGTGACCTGTTGATGGCGCTCCTAATCCCCCACCATGAAAATTACCTTCGTTTTTTCGTTCTTCTCGAAGGAATCCTTCGATCGGGTCCGAACTTCCAGGAAGAAGTCACCGAGAATCAGCTCCTGACTGAGATGAGGCATACAAGAATTGGCTTCTCGAATATTTTCTTAACCATTGTAATTCACACTATCTGACAGAGAAGCGTATTCATTTGTAGATTCATCTCATAACCAAGAGGGGGAAATGCATAAATTTTTGCCGGAGTCTTGCCAAAAGAAACATTTCAGGAAACGACATAATGACGTTAGCGGTCAAAAGGGACGGTTCTGAACCTCTTCAGAAAACTGTTCTCCCTCTGAGTGACGTCTCTTCGAATATCGCCTCATACATTCACGAAATTATATCGTCGTCGGTCAACAATAATAAGCGCTATGCCTGAAAATTTAAGACTTCCTTGTAGCGGTCTTCTTTACAACTAGTGAGTAGTGGAAAATATTATCAGGTAGACTATGGATTGGATACATGAACCAGGGATACCTATGCATGATTATCTCCTCCTGGTAGTCCCCCCTCCAGTTTGTGATCAATTCTTCATACTAGTAATCACCAATTTTGGTCACCTACTGTTATAAGGAGATTGTAGACATCAATCGACCAGGAAAGTATACCGGGGTAGACGTTAGGCAGAAGACGGAGTGCTGGAACTCCCGTTTCTCCTGTCACTGTCCTCCGAAGTTGATCTCATCTACTCTGAGAGCAGTCCAGCATGCTCCAAACACTTATCTCACTATTCCTTACAACATACATGCATTTTACACACTACACAATCTTTCAAAATAAAAAATACAAAATGGCATCACCTCAAGAACCTCTGAGTTCACTGGGGAGGGAACCATAAATGTCCCACTTCTGGCTCCTCCGCTGCCGATACCGGGAACGCAGGCCCGGCAACGGGGCTGGTTCTGCTACTGCCCATTAAAGATGTTCAGGGTCTCTGCCTGATTCACTTCCCATAAACTTCTGCAACATTCGTGGCCTTTCCTCAAATTTTCAATCTGTTGAACACCATCTCCTCCTCCAAACCTCACTTTCTCTTACTCACTAAAACTCGGGTGTCTGGGACAACTGACAGCAACCCCCTTTCTATGCCCTCCTACTTTCTCTACACTCAATTTCACTCCAAAGGTGGATGTTGCGTATATGTACGCAAAGATCTAACTTGTTCTCGTATTCCGAACTCGAATCTTCCGAATTCTATACCCTCTGGTTACGGTTTACATGCCAATTCCAAACAACATGTACGTTGTTTACCTTTCTCCTAATTCCACTAACTATCCAAATCCATTTGACTACCTCACTTCCAAAGTGGAATACAGTCTATCTCACTCTCCTTTTAATGATATCTACATTTTGGGAGATTTCAATGTTAACCACCACCTTTGGCTTTCTTACCATGTCATTGACAGCCCAAGTGAACTAGCTTAAACTTCTCTATCCTAAATGATCGCTTTGGAGAAAAACATTTTAGATTTATTTCTCACCACTCCTCCTTAATCTATCAAATTTTTTCTCCGTTGGGCTTCTCTGACCACAATCTTATATCTGTTTTCTTCTCTATCGCTCCAGTGTGACCTTTGGATTCTCCCAAGAGGAGACGCCTTTGGCACTTTGTTGCCGATGATTGGGAGGCTCTTAGGCAGTACATATCTGTTTCACAAAGAATGCTTACTGCCTGGAGCCCTTCCCAGTGCGCTAAGTGCACCAAGGGGGTGATTTTCCCGGTCATAGAGGCGTACATTCCATATTCTATTCCTACTACAAATGCAAAAAATCTTAGGTTTAACTTTGCTTGTTCTAATGCTAGCCACAACAGAGAGGAGGCTTTCAAAAGGTACCGACCCCAACCAACTCTTGACTCTCACTTAGCTTACATTTCTGCCCAGAATCGTGCAAAATCTGTTCTTCGACTCGCCAAAAATTCGTCCATCCAACAAAAATGTGAAAATCTATCCAGTTTTAATTTCTTCCATCTTTTTAGCACCTAGCCAAGAACCTCTTCTTATTTCCCTCCTCTTTTCCATTCCGATGGCTCAGTTGCTATCTCTTCTCTTCATAAAGACGAACTCTTCACTCAAAATTTCGTCTCCAACTCAACCCTGGACGATTCCACTGCTGTTCATCCATCTCCTCCTCACTCTGATTTAATTATGTCTGAAATTAGAATCTCTTCCAAAGATGTTTATTCTACCCTATCTGGGCTCAACTCTAGGAAGGCGTAAGGTCCTGATGGTGTTCCTCCTGTTGTTCTCAAGAACTGTGCTACTGTGCTGACACCCTGCCGAAGCAAACTCTTTCGTCTTTGTCTTTCATCTGGTACTTTCTGTTCCTGCTGGAAGGTCTCTTTCATTCAGCCTGTCCCTGTCCCAACCGCTTTCAATCCTCCAACTATCATCCAACTGCTTTGATTTCTTGCCTTTCTAAAGTTTTTGAAAATATCCTTAATAGGAAGAGTCTTAATTAAACACTTTTCTTCTCACAATCTTCTTTCAGATGTTCAGTATGGGTTCCGCAAGGTACGCTCTACTGGGGATCTTATCTGGGCATATCTGACTGTTAGTCGTCGTCCTTTCGTGGTTTCGCTGAAACCTTTGCTATTGCGATTGACATAATCAAAAGCTTCTGATAGAGTTTGACACAAATCCTTAATTTCCAAACTATCCTTCTTCGGTTTCTATCCTTCCATCTGTGTCTTCATCTCTGATTTCCTTTGTAGCCGATCTATAGTCGCGGTTGTAGATGGCCACTGTTCTTCTCCTAAAGCTATTAATAGTGATGTTCCTCAGGGCTCTGTCCTGTCATCCACTCTTTTCTTTTTATTTATCAATGATTTGTTAAGCCGCACTTCCTGTCCTATCCACTCAGTTCCTTCATCTGCCTACTTACCACAATCTTTCACACGACTAGCTTCTTATCTTCAACAATACACAACTCAATTCCTCCTCTTCTCTTAACATTCTTGGCGTTTCCTTTTCTCGTGATCTCCTGCTGGAAAGATCACACATACTCTCTTTCTACAACAGTTTCTGAGAGGTTAGGTGTGCTGTACTGCCTCCAAAGTTTCTTTATCCCTACACAGTTGCTGTCTCTATACAGGGGTCTTATCCGCCTCTGTATGGAGCGCGCTTCTCATGTGTGGGATGGCTCAGTCCAACACAGTTCTACTTGACCGGGTGAAATGTTGCTTCACTCTCTCTTTACTGTCGCTATTATAACTTATAACGGACACTGCTCTTCTGAACTCTTTAACTGCATGCTTCTTCCTTTAAGGAAAGGACACAGTACCAGACTTTCTACTCAGTCTCATTCCTTTTCTGTCCAACTCTTACCTGATCAACTCTCGAACAATCTTATTCAATCCATCTTTCTCCCCTGGCTATGACCTCCACTCTTTCAAACGCGGTGTGTTCAGGCATCTCGGAAACCTTCGACGTTGGTTTTGGCTCCCTTCTTCCTCTATGGAAGGGAGGCGTTTTGCAGGCATTCGCCCTTGGATTCCTTTCTGCATAAAAAAAACGTCAACTAGTTCTTGGCTGACTGCTTCAAGTTTCTGGACATTTACCGTAGTTTTTCTGCTGATCAATTAAACAACGCTGTATTGAAGATGCTCTGTCAGATTCACGAACGTTCGATTTCCAAAATTTCCTTGAGTTTTTTCAAGACATCTGTATCTTTGCTGGAATTTAGGACCTGTATTCCACTCGCTATTCTTACTGTTTTTAAACGAAGTGTGTTTCAATGAAGATTTTATTATTAATTTTATTTTCCGTATCGACAGTCCGTCAACAAAGCATGTGGCATACCTCGTATCAAAATCATATGTGCGTCATATCCACATCTCATAATGATTACAGAACATAGTAAATTCTCCCAAATTCAGGTGTCTTGTCTTTTTATTATGGGAAATGGTTTTGTAAAAAAGATTATTATGAACGCATAATAAATACGTAACAAAGAACGGGTCACTTCCTGCCTTCAGAGCTGGGCAGTATTTAAATACATTTGTATTTAAATACGTATTTAAATACATTTGTGTATTTAGAACTGTATTTATAAATACATTGTTTTTCATGTATTTAAATATAGTATTTAAATACTTTAATGAGTATTTAAATACAATGTATTTAAATACTCAAAATAAAAATGTAAATACTTTTACTGGTTTAATACACGTTCTGTACTAGTACCGTACGACGCGTCGACAGTGTAGTACAGCATGGTTCATGTTTCAACGTGTCAGTTCAATCAGTTGTGTGCCACTCTTAGTCGAAAGCGGTTGATTTCTTTATCGTGTGCGTGTCATGGCTTAGTAAATTAGTGAATGCATATGTTAAAATTTGTATGTATTTAAAATGTATTTACAAATGTATTTAAATACAATTGATGTATTTTGTATTTAGTATCTAAATACATTCGTAAAATGTATTTAGTATTTAAATACATTTCTCCCATGTATTTAGTATTTAGTATTTAAATACATTCAATGTATTTATTGCCCAGCTCTGCCTGCCTTCAAAGACACGCTTAAATGAGTTGTAACTCAATTTTTACAAAATCGGAATGCTTCATCAAACACAACTAAAGAAAGTATTATGGAAAAGAAAAAATTAGTTAATGATATCGAAATCTAATAAAAAATTAACAAATCTGAAATACCATTGTTATTATTGTGTTAAGCAGAGAGAGAGAGAGAGAGAGAGAGAGAGAGAGAGAGAGAGAGAGAGACAAGGAGTTACAAGGACAAGAGGAAGCCTCAGACCTTTCGGTCCACACGGGGAAATTCCTATTATTAAACTTGTTCAGTTTTAACTATTCTAACCACAGACGAAAATTGGATAGAAAAGCATAAAACTTTCTCCCCACCCTCCACTCCACCCCCGCAAGAGGTGGGTACGGAAAAAGGTTGAAGAAATACCTTGACCCTGGAAAAGTAGACAAGGGAGTTTTTACAGGATAGAGAAGAATATATAAACTAGCTCTAAAATTACGCTATGCACACACAGAAATCGTACACTAGATAGCACCGTTGTATAAACTAACTAATATATTTGTGCTGATCTTATATAAACTACTTGGTATCGTCATAAAAACCTCGAACATATAGTTTTGATTTTATACAAAATATTTACAGTTTCATTTACCAAAATATCGGTCTAACAAAGATCTAAACCCATGTACGCAAAGCCATCACGCCACCAAAGTAACGAAATGCTTCTACAGAAAAAAGATTGAAACAGGAATTGAGAACAGAAATCAGATTTTTTACATGTTGCCCTTTCCCGTCACGTGCATCCAACCATCCAAGAGAAAGAAGAAAAAAAAATCATGATGGCAAAAACGCAACTTTACCTTACCTAATCTATGCCATGCGGGATTTTTTTTTTTTTTATGAAATTATGTATTTCTACAAAATATTTTGTATTCTATTCTTAGACATATTAACAAGGCAGACAAGTGTGTGAACATGTTTTCTGTAATTGGATGTCCATCATGTGTATCTGTCTGCCAACTCTCTGAATGTCGCCGAGTTTGAACTTGGGTCTCCCACCATGAAAGATGTTTATACAGCAAGTTATATATTGTGTCGTTCATTCTTCGTGATGTGCGACCACGAGAGTAGAGAAAATTTTTTTCCAGCGAGGAATATCAGGAGGAGGCCCCTGTAACTATCCCCGTGTAGAGAATGAAAGTGTTTCGTGGGTGATCACCCGTTGTTGCTACGGCGAATTCAAGAATATCCCACTTAGAAGTGTTTATTTACCTATAAATGACCCAAGGTTTGTTGTACACAAGTAGCATGCTTTGAGGAAACCCAGGCATAAATGAATTTATACTGTATGTATACCTTACATTAACCCCCAACTTTACAAGTTTCTTCCGGTGATTCCTTCCTTTCGTGTGTATATATATATATATATATATATATATATAATGCAACTGAAGATAAATAAATATATATATGAAAAAGTTGCATAATCTTTATTCGTACAATATATGATAATAAATACAGTGAACATTTTTAATGTTCTGTATGTACTCGTACATGGAGGAAACCTTAAAAAATTATTTATAATGGAATAAGGAAGAGGGAAATGTTAGTGTAATAAAATTTTCATAATCAATCAGATGGTTTTATAAATCTTTCAAAGAATATTTCAAAATATTTATTTGAAGTATTTATTACTGTGTGAAATGTTTAGAGTGAAGCAAACTGTAAAAAAAAAGTTCGCAATACAGTACCATTGTGCTAAAATATATACTGAATAAAAAAGTGATATTGGACTCCTTTGAAATGAACTAATTTTATACTACTTTATTGTGGGAATATTCTCAATTACATTGAAGGAATAAAAACTAAAATAAGAAAAGGATTCATCAGCAGCACAATCTTTCGCACTACTGTATTCTAAGGTCTTCATCGGATCTTTGATCAGACCTAAGAATGGACCGAATGTTTGTACTTCTATATCAAAAACATTTTGTATAATTTAAAAAACAAATGTTTGGATTTTATACTAATAAAGTACTGTGGTCAAAATTATCACTCAGTTTTGTTAAAATTGAATTAAATAAATGAAGTTACAAATAAAATTGGTTTAAATATACATTATATTTACTTAAAATTAATAATTTTCAAATTTACCACTTGAAGTAAAGCTCAGTTCCAAGTAAATATAATTTTATGCGTGTTTAATATAAACAAATTTAGTTTGAAGTAACAGCATTTATTTAGTCCAATTTTAACAAAACAGTAATAATTTTAAGCACTATACTGTTAGTCTGTTTTATGGAGGAGACTGTTGAGCCTTGGAGACCTTGTTTTCGGCTCTTCCCTTGTATGGAGGGATCACTTTTGCGGGCGCTTACCCTTGGCCCACTCCTTCCTACTTAAAAAAAGGTTTAAAATCCCCCTTTTTTTAAGTTAATGTAGAATTTTCTGGGTATACTAAACCTATTTTTTATTGTTGTTTATTCCCTTATTTTAATTCTAAAGTGACAACCACTTCTCTCATTTTCGTATACTTATTATTGTTATTTGAGTGGGTTGTTTAACTTCCTTCGCAACATCTACAGCTTTATGTGGATCCGAATCACGGGTCGCTATATAATCTGGATCCGGGGGACGGTCCCCCATCCAACTATCACCCAGACCCAGTATCGGCTAACTTCGCTGATCGACAGGAAGGGGAGTTACGACATTGGCCACAACGTAGCCCTGCATACTTATATAATAGTTAAATGCTTCTTATAAATAACGAGTCCATGCTGAAGAGATTTCTTAAAAGTATTTTAATGTACATTTTATTATTCACATTGTAATAACGAGCTACCTCTAGTTTACATTATTTATCTACTTTAATTTTAAAATATTTTCGTTTATGGGCAAACACACTGAATTTTCAGTCATTTTTATATATCCACTAATTAAGTTCTTATTAACATGATGTAAAGCGAATCGCTAAACAAAATAAGTCATGATTGGAAAATTATTATTATTATTATTATTGGGATTTAAACTGAGATATTTGTATAAGAATCTTGAGAGCAAAGAACATCTGTTGAGGTTTTGATGATCTCAGATTCGAAAGTTCTTCATAAAAACCCTTTTAGGACGTATGTTTTATCTTTATGAATTTTGCGAGTGAGTACTTATTTACTACGTGATTTCGTGAGTGTATGGAAGAACTTTAACAGTGTGCGCGCGACTCGAATTGCCATATATCAGGTGATTTTTTAAACATCTGACACTTTGAAAGGTTTGTATTTTTGTTTTATTAAATGAAATAAAAGCATGAAATTTTTACTGTACCTTCTCTACACATGGAAAATTAGCCCTTTAGCGCAAAACTTGCTTTATGTGATGTCCTAAAATAAAAAGAATACAAACCCCTTTTAAAGTGACTCATGTTTAAAAAATCACCCGATATATTTCTATAAGCGAGGCGGTAAAACATGCATGAATGATAAATTTCAATGGCAAAATTCAAGCACAATCTTCGTCGCCTTGTTTCACAAACTATTTTTTTTATTCGAAAATGTGGGACTATTTCTTAATTTCGTCTACATAAAATTAGTCATCATGTTTATTTACAACCTAATGACATCAACACCTGAAATGCATACGTGAGAAACGGCTCCTGGTTTGAAGACAATGAATGCAAAAACTAGATCACCAATTTTCGTGGGAAACCATTGTTCTTATAAGTCCGAGATTTAACATTAAAATTCATCAGCCAAACTCTTTCGACGAGTTTCGAACAAGAAATGCTTGACTTAAAACGTGTCGGAGATTCACAATGAAAGTTTCCTCATAGTAAAAAAGTTTCACTCGTACGTTGCAACATCTTTAAACTATTTAATTAAAGACATTCACGCCATTCTTAATTTATTTTTAATTAAAATATCTGCAGAGCACTCCATAATTATGAAATAGTTTGTATAGTATTTACTAGTTAATTTCTTTTATTAAAAATACAGGGAAAGTGTTACAATATTGTGAATTTGTATTCACACACTACTCATTAGGCCGGGTCGAAAATGGGAAATTATTTATTTCTTAAAAAGTACACTATGTGAGAAGTTTCATTTTATCATCTTAACAAAATATTAAAATATCAAGTAAGTGCTACCCCTACTACCCCTAGCACATACCCCCCCCCCCCCCCCCCAATTTTTACCCTCATATTTGCATATATTTAAATTGGAAAAAAATTTATTTCTTAAAAAGTACACTACACTATGTGAGAATGTTTTTTTGTCACTAACACAATATCAAAAAAAATCAAGCATGTGCTACCCTACTACCCCTATCACATGCCCCTCCTCCCTTTTTTACCTTCATATTTGCATATGTTTAATGTTGTTATATGTTACATGATAAGTTGTTTGTTTAATGCTTGATATTTTTTATGTTTCAGATAACTGGAAATAATTTGCATTTGCTTTAATTATAATTTGAATTATCATAAATTAGAATTACATATACAGGTAAACCTCGATTTACGATGTCCCGATTTAGGATATTTCGCGTTAACGATGGTGCTGAATTAAGACCATCTTCCTATTTGCGATCAAAAAAATTCGCATTAACGATGGCAATCGGTCAGCCAAACTCGTGACGCTTGGAAGAGGGAACGCATCTCTCGCTGCACTTGTCAGCCGCGGCGTCATCTATCCGCGCGCCGCCACGCGGCCACCCGGCGCACTACAGTCCTGCACTTTGTCCTGACAGCATAATCATTGTTCTTACGTTGTCATCGCTGGTTTTTTTCTTACAGTTAATTGCTTTCGCTCTGTTTTTGTGACTGTGAAGTGAGCAGTGTAGTACGTCTTACCTGTTAATAAATAACAGGTAAAACTAATAAACATTGAAAATGGCTAGCAAGCGTGTTGCTGAGGCTCCTGCGTCGGGGAAGGCCAAAGCACCCAGGAAAACTGTGTCTCTGGAGGTGAAGCTTGACATTGTGAAGCCGCATGAGAGAGGTGAAGGAGCGTGCTCTATTGCTCGAGCGCTTGGCCTGGTCCAGTCAACGGTGTCTGCCATCATTACAGTACGAAGGCACCGGAAGTGAAGGCTGCGGCGCAGAACGTGACCCCAGTCTCTGCTTCTAGATTACTAAAGAAGCGTGAACCTATCATGGATAGGATGGAGAGGCTACTCCAAGACTGGATTCAGGACCAGACTCGACGCCGCTTGCCTCTCTCCACAGCGATCATCATGGCGAAGGCCAGCAACATCTGGACGACGCTAAAGACAGAGAGCGGTGAGAGCAGTGCCACCGAGTCCCATTTTAAGGCAAGTCCTGGTTGGTTTCAGCGATTCAAGAAGAGCGCCAACCTGCACGACCTTCATCTGACTGGTGAGGCAGCCAGTGATGACTTCGTGAGTGCTAACGCCTTCCCGGCACTCCTGAAGGCTAAGGTGGAGGAAGGAGGATATATCGCCAAGCAGGTCCTGAACTTCGACGAGACGGGCCTGTTTTGGAAGAAGATGCCATTGAGGACTTTCCTGGCCAAGGAGGAGAAGACTGCACCAGGCTTCAAGGCGGCTAAGGACCGTCTTACGTTGTTGCTTGGAGGCAATCCTGAGGGGGACCTTAAGTTGACTCCGATGCTGGTGTACCACTCGGAGACCCCTAGAGCTCTTAAGGGGTTTATTAAGGAGCACCTCCCAGTCATATGGCTCTCCAACAAGAAGGCCTGGGTAACGACGGTGTTGTGCCAGAGTTATGTGGTTGGCTACCTCTCCAAGCACCTCAAGGAGTACGCCGCTGAGCAGAACATCGCCAACAAGTTTCTCCTGATCCTCGACAATGCGCCTTCGCACCCGCCTACGATGGGTGAGTGGAATGACAACATCACTGTGATGTTCCTGCCCCCCAACACCACCTCACTCATCCAGCCGATGGATCAGGGCGTCATCGACACAGTCAAGGCCTAGCACTTGAGGAGATTGATGAAGCAGCTGTTTGAGGCGACAGATGGAGAGGGAAAGCCGACCATCAAAGAATTCTGGCGTAGCTACAACATCAAGCACGCCATACACAACATCGAGCTGTCGTGGAAGGTGGTCACACAAAGCTGCATGAATGCCGTATGGAAGTGTGGCCCGAGTGCGTGCACGACTGTGGCGGCTTCACAGATGTTGTAGCCGTCCACCGCGACATCGCCAGCATCTCCCAGGAGGCCGGCTTTCGGGAGGTCGACGAAGGGAATGTGGCTGAGGTCTTGGAGAGCCATTCTGAGGAGCTCAGCACAGAGAACCTGCTGCTCCTGGGACAGAAACAGACAGTGGAGGAGTCAGCGGGTGAGGAGGAAAACCCTGCACCCATGATACTAACTCTGAAGGTGCTGAGCACTGCACTTGACCGTGTCAACTCTGCAATGGAGTTCCTTGCTGAGAATGACCTCAACTTCAACAGAGTTTGTCTGTGAGGGCACTGGTGGAGAAGGACATGCTCTGCTACAGGGAGCAGTACCTTGAGAAGAAGGAGGCGCGCCAGACAATCACCTCCTTTTTCAAACCCCTGCCACAGTCAGAGCCACAACCTTCGACTTCAGCCTCTCCGGACTCAAGAGGCTGTGTGGGAGTCAAAGTGACGTCTCCACTCCACCTATAAGAGTCCCCTTAGCCTCGACGGGGACATGTGATGACGACAAGGCTTGTTCTTAATGATGTGGTGAGTGTTTAATTGTTTTCTATTGATTTTATGAGTAAGAATTTTTTTTCGGTGATACATGTGTGTTTGGGACTGGCTGGGAACGTATCCATTCAACCCCATGTTATAATGAACTCGATTTACGATATTTCGATTTGCGATGGGGTTTTCAGGAACGCAACCCCATCGTAAATCGAGGTTTACCTGTAATTTGATTTTACTTCTGAATACAAACTATGACTACAAGAAGCAAGTCCTCAAATGCAGCCTTTGGATATCCTACGGAATTCCCAGCAGCCATGACTCCTCCAAAAGCAGATGTTGTGAGACTACTACCTTTTTTGTGCTCCGTCGTGAAGAAGCTAAATCAAAAGGATCAGCAACTGCTAATGATTGTTACAGGGTTGTTGTAAAAGATATTGAAGACATTTAGATGAAATTTTCTTTTCCTACGATTAACACCAAAGGTATCTATCTTAAAGTCAGTCAACTAATAGAAGCAGCCTCAAAAGTGAACAAGGTGCCGTTACATCGAAGAAATGAAAGTTTTGCCTTAAAAGTAGCTCAGTATGATGAAATGTTTGATATGTCTTCTTGTGAATGCTATGATAAGGGAATGATAGGAAATCTTGCAGGTGTAAGGATAAAATACCAATGGCAGAATGGGAGTCTTTTGTGGGTCAAAAACAAAGAAAAAATCAGTTAGGACCAATTGATCGCATAGCTAGTTCAACAAGAAGAGATCTTTAGCAAGAGCCCAAGAAGCACAAAACCGTCAACTAAAAGCACAAGAAGAAATGACTGAAGCCACCAATGTTTTACCATCGGAATTTATAGAAAATACCGAAGAAGACATGGATGTAGATTATGAGGCCGATTTAGAATTGACAGAATATTCAGAAGAGGCACTCCTATAAAAACCTAGCACTAACAGCAGATCGTTATCGTGCAAGTTGTAGAGCTGCAGCTGCAATAGTCAATGCAGCTTTAAAAGCTATGGGGGTCCTTAACCACACTAACATGCTTGACAGAAAGAAATCAGAAATAAAAGGAAATCGCATGGGTGAAACAGATACTTTTAGGTCTAAATCCGAAAATCTGAAGATGGAGTGCCTTCGATTTGATGGAAGGAAAGATAACATTAACTAAAAGTGGAAAGATAAAAGAAGAACACTATGTTATTGTGAAAGAACCTGGAAGCATCTATGTAGACCGTGTCACACCAGATAATGGAACTGCTCGCTGCATAGCAGAAGAGTTGATAACTATTATTACAGACTTGAACAGCACAGATACTATCAAAGCTTACTGTGTGATGGTACTCCTGTAAATACAGGAAAAATTAATGGAGCCAGAAAACTGGTTGAAATTCATCTTAACAGACCAGTGCAGTGGTTGGTGTGCCTCTTGCATTTGAATGAGCTGCCTTTGATGCACGTCTACAAAGCCATTGATGGTAAAACAACAGGTCGAAATACTTTTGTGGGTTCAATTGGGAATAAACTGAAAACAGATTTAACAAAATTGGAGGTAGTCAAATATTCTCACGTACAGGGAAACAAAGAAATTCCAGCAAATGTTGTGAAGGAGGTAAGCAGTGATCAAAGATATCTCTATGATATGTCTAGCAGTGCAAACTGGAGACACCTCTCAAGATCTGTCCACTCGATCCCCAGGTACCCTTCACCATGCTCGCTGGCTAACTCTAGCCAACAGGGTCCTTTGATTATATATCTCAAAGCCAAATCCTGATAAAAACCTTCAAGATATAGTCAAGATTATTATGCAGTTTTATGCTCCAGGATGGTTTTGGATAAAATCTCATCCTAATGCAACTGATGGTGCATATAACTTTTGGCATTTAATGTGCTCGCTTCGAAATTTAGATGAACAACATAGATCAATCATAGAACCAGTATCAAAGAATAACGCCAACTTTGCCCACCCAGAAAATATACTCATATCGATGGTAACTGAAAGAGACTAGAAATTAGGGAGCAAGCTATTCAGAAAATCATCCTTTCAAGAAGAGGATTTCATGTACCAGAAACTTTGAGTTGCCTCGAACCCTCAATTTCCAATCTACTGACTACACCGAGATGATCGATTGGCAAAAAGAGATCATTACTCCACCACTGCTAAACAATTTTAGTGACGATGAGCTACTACAGGCTCGATGTAAGCCACTGGAGATAGCTTCTTTTCCATACCACAATCAAAGTGTGGAAAGGGCAGTGAACCTAGTAACAAAGGCATGTCAGAAAAAAATAGGATATTACAACCGTCAAAAGTTTATCTTAAACTCATTAGAATCAAGGTGAAAACTGCCCAAGTTTGAATGGAAGGCCCAATGGAATGAGTAAGAAACATATGAAATAAAATTTCCTAATGATATTGAAAATTTCTTCCCTTTTGATGTGATAAGGAACAATGCAAAAGTGAATTGAATTTTAGCACATTATTATGCCTCTAATTTTTCTTTATGAATATAGTTGTACTAATTAATTTTCCTAATGTTTACATTGAATAAAATATTATACGTTAATAAATTTATGTTATCAAAAAACCTGAATGCAGAGTAAGTCTCGTATAGATGGAATATTCTTAAATACAGGTCAAAAAGTGAAAAATTGTGCGAGGGGTAGGAGGCTTTAAACAGCGAAAATAATTTATGAGGGGGTTTCTGTGTTCCATTCAAACCCTCACAATATAAAATTTCGACCCGGCCTACTACTCATGCCCAAACACACACACACACACACACATATATAAGGACAAGAGGAAGCCTCAAAGACCTTTCGGTCCACTCAGTGAAGTTCCTTTTATTAAACCAGTGCAGTTTTTAATTATGCTAGCAGTAGAGAAAATTGAATAGAAAAGCATAACTCTCTCCCCACCCTCCAGAAAAAAGTTCCTTTCGATAGTATTTTTATAAACGTAATTCACACCTTTTGTTTCTAAACGTCTGCATTATAAATATTTAGCACCGTTTGTTAAATTACTCTAGTTCCACAAATTTATACGCAAGTAGTCGTGTTTTTTATTATAATTAAACTTCCAACTTTATACATTAAATTAAATTATAGATATTTATAATTTATTACAACTAAAGTACTTCACACTACTGAATTCTAGATTTAAGGTTGGTACTATTGCTTTATACAATGTCAAACTCAACACCTTATTGCCAAAGAAAAGGGAAAAAATATATTTCTTTTACGAATGGTAATGACCTAACTTGATACATTATAGGCGCAGTTGTGTTTGTACTCTTTTCTTCTGATAATTGAGTAGGTTGATCTTCTTTCTTTTCGAGGGAATGATATTAGCTCGAAAAGGCCACAAGCCCGATAATTAAACGACTTCTTGGCGCCTTTATATTTTAATTTATAACACGAAGACTTTTAGTTATGCAGACAAACTAATATAGTAGTTATTTTACGAGTATAAGGAATTACACTTCAGTTTCATTCCCTGAAATTGAAAATTAAAAATAAGCCAAAATAAATTATCCAGAGCAGTTTAGTGTAAGGGCCTGTTGTTAACGTGAAGGTCCTGGACTCGAGTCTCGCTTCGGACCCCATATTTCAGCGATTAAGGTGCTTCTCTGGGTCTTTTTTTTATGCAGAAGGAGGGACAAGGGCGAATGCCCGCGAAAATGCCTCCTCCCACGCATAGAGGAAGAAGAGAGCCAAAATCAAGGTCCATGATTTTAGAGATGCCTGGACACGCTACGTTTGAAAGATTGGAGGTCATAGACAGGTGGAAAGATAGACGGAGGATGATCGTACCAGAGGCCACCTGTTGAGTCGATGAAAGACTGGAAATACCGATTAACCCTTGCATTAGAAAGTTGAACAAAGAATGAACGAGAATGTGTCTAAAGCCTGGTACTGTGTGCTCTCCTTAAGGGAGGAAGCATGCAGGTAGAGTTCAGAAGAGCAGTGTCCGTAATAATAGCGATAGTAAAGAGAGTGAGGCAATATTGCGACGAACAGAAAGGGATTGAAGACAGTCAGTAAGAGGCGGGAAATTGATAAGGCAAAAAGCTTTTGATTCCACTCGGTCAAGTAGAATTGAGCCAACCCACACATGAGAAGCGTACTCCATACAGAGATGGACAAGATCACTGTACAAAGACAGCAATTGTGTTGGGGGGGGTGAAGAAACCTAACCTCAAAGAAGTTGCTTTAGAACGAGAGTATATGTGATTCTTCCAGGAAATATCACGAGAAAAGGAAACGTCAAGAATGTTAAGAGAAGAGGAAGAATCGAGTCGTGCATTGTTGAGGAAAAGGGGATAATCCTGTGGAAGATTGTGATGAGCAGATAGATGAAGGAACCGAGATTTGAAGCATTGAAAGCCACAGTTTTCTCTGCCCCAACCAGAGACAGTCGAAGTTTCAGAGGTCGTCAGGTGCATCATAGCCGTCTTACGCGAAGCATGGAGTGACTGTTGAGAAGGACGCTTTGTGAAGTAGGTGGAGAAGTGAAGAGTGGAATCATCGGCATCGGAGTGAGTAGGACAGAAAGTGCGACTTAACAGATTATTGATAAATAAAAGGAAAAGAGTGGGTGGCAGGACAGAGCCCTGAGGAACACCACTATCAATAGCTTCAGGGGAAGAACAGTGGTCATCTACAACCGCAGCTATAGATCAGCCACAAAGGAAATTAGAGATGAAGGCACAGATAGAAGGATAGAAACCGAAGGAGGGCAGTTTCAAAATTAAAGATTTATGCCAGATCTATCAAAAACTTTTGAGATGCAACAGTAAAGGTTTCACCGAAATCCCGAAAGGAGGATGACCAAGAGTCAGACAAATATGCAAAAGGATCGCCAGTAGAGCATCCCTCGCAGAACACATACTGAAGATCTGAAAAAAGATTGAAAAGAGAGGCACTTAAGAATCTCCCTATTAATGATAGATTCACAAACTTTAGAAGGGCAAAAAATCAAAGCAATTGGACGATAGTTGGAAGACTGAAAGCGGTCACCCTTCTTTGGGACAGGTTGAATGAAAGCGACCTTCCAGCAGGAAGGAAAAGTATCAGATGAAAGACAAAGAGAAAGACGAAAGAACTTGTCAAGGCAGGGTGTCAGCACAGAAGCACAGTTCTTGAGAACAGTAGGAGGGACACCATCAGGACCGTACGTCTCCCTGGAGTTGAGCCCAGATAGGGCAGAAAAACATCTTTGGAAGAGATTCTAATTTCAGACAAAATTAAATCAGAGGGAGGAGAGGATGAAGAACAGCACCGGAATCGTTCAGGATTGAGTTGGAGACAAAATTTCGAGCGAAGCGTTCATCTTTATCAGGAAAAGAGATGGCAACTGAGCTGTCGGAACCTTAGCAAACGTGTTCCTTCGTCATCATGAAACATGGCTTTAAACCTGTGTTTTCCAAAAGATACAGCGATGACGTCCCTGAGTTTCTCAACTACTTGTATTATAAACACTCGAACATTGAATTTACACAGAAATTGAATCCAACAACTCATCATCCTTTTCGGAGAAATATATCAAACTCATTCTTCTTTTGAAACCTCCGTTTATCGCAAGCCCACATTCACTGGCATTACCATCAATTTCTCCTTCCCCATATCTCTGAATTTCAAACAGAATTTAACTTGAACTAAAAGGGCATGGCGTTCAATATTTGCTCAGATTGCTTCATGATGAATTAAAATTTATAAAACAACTATCTAAAAATAGTTTCCTTGTAAGACTGGTAGAATCAACAACTGGCAGAACTTTAACTAGATTGACTGATCCCATCTAAAGACAACCACAGTCCCTAAGATGTCTTATACTTTACTTTGCCATTCACAGTGTGTTAAGCTTCATAAGGAATAAATTCTCAAAATTACTCAATTTTATCCCATCTGGCCCCATCTAAGTTAATCTTTCACTCGTTCAAATATAGACACACACTTCCCATTCTCAAATCTGCCATAGTTTATCTATACAAATGTGACCGCTGTAGTCATATATAGGAAAACCAAAAGCCATTTAAACTCGCACTTTTGAACATTTTAGCTGATCAGTTCCAAACATTTTCCAAACATCTCATTTAGTGTCAGTCTGTCAAGACGAACAGCTCAGCCTCATTCACAAACTAAATGGGGCACAACCGACGTGTAGTCCGTCGAAAACCCGATTAAAGTCGCCGCGTATGCTAAAGATTAGCATAGAGGAAAGAAATGTAAAGACTTCTAGCATTTTGGAGGTCTGTTTTGTTCTCGAACGAATCTCAACTTAATTATTTAACGTCGAATGAGTAAAGGAAACATCCAACCAAACATTTCGCGAAGCTGTTTGTAGCTTACAGTTCACAAGCTAGGGTTAGTAATGTGGAATGTTACTAAGTTATTGATCGAGATAAGTCTTAACCCTTTAAGCCCTGAATTTTTTTAGGGTTAAGTTATGAATGCGTGTATTTGAAACGTTAGCAATTGGCATCTTCAGTCCTTAAAGGGTTAATTCTGATAAATATTAATGCTTGGAAATCATCTCCCATTATTCCAACACTGTTTTGCACTTAAATGCATATATGCTGCGAGAAAAGTGGCACTTGTTACTCTCCAAAGCAGTGCCCTGATATGAACTCTACTGAACATGTATGAAAGAACCTTGATCGTCAAGGAAGAAACGAAGGTGTAACAGTTATATTTTCATATGGGTTAATAATTTATAACACATAAAACTTACGGGTATTCTCTATACGAAACAACTCCACTCTTACTCAAACGGCGTGATTGGGAGACAACCGAGACAGCAGTTTTCCTAAAATCGTTTAATTATTAATTAATACTTGTAAATTACGGGTTGAGCTCTTGAATTAACTGTCAATTTAACTACGAGAGAGAATAAATATGAATGAACTTGCATGACTGGCATTAGCTAACAGGCATTTATGTTTGTTTATAATCTTTCACAATTCACATCTTATACCCATAACGCCAAGAAGGAATCTGGTTTGAAGTATACAAAAATTGACGAGCGGAGTGGCACTTCACACACATTTATGCGTTCTGCTACTGGTTAAAAGAAAAAGTTGTACTGTAAGTTTTTACACGATTGAGTATCCAATTCTCTCTCTCTCAAGTCGCTTTTCAAGCCAGAGCTTCCTTCGAAATAAACAACAGTTCTATTTATAACATTGTTGCGGGAAATTTTCCACTATTATGTCTAGGATATTAAATAATAATAATAATAATTCAGACTATAGTCCAATCAAGTTTTCCCTTGTGACCAACTCAGGTTCTTAGGCTAGATCAAAGTTAAATACAACTTAAATATATAATTTCACTCACCACAAAATATGAACGGTTTAATTGCACTCATTTCTCCACCTAACCTTTAAAAGCCCGGTTAACCCGGTAATTCAAACACTAAATTTAAATAATTTCTGTTACACGACAATTTCAAAAAGATTTAAATAATTTAACAGAAGACAATAGTTAAAAATCTTCCCAACTTGGAAAAATACTTTTTCTTCAAGAGATACTTTCTGTTAGAGGTTAGCTAGACCTATCAATTTTTTTCCAAAGTACAATCAACCAAGTCCAATTTTTAATGTTTTTAAGCGTAACCAACAATCTAAGACCGATTATTAACTTTTTCAAATTTAATCAACCATCTAACTATATAAACAAACATGTACATATATATCCACAAATATCCTAATAATAATAATTATACATGTGTGTGTGTGTATATATATATTTACAATAATAAACATTTTACAATTCAGCAAGAGCATGAATTCACCCTTTTTTCCTAGCCATAAATCCCACTTCAACATTTTAACCAACTATCAAAGTAATTAACAAATCATTAAAAATAATCATAAATTCCGTTTATTACAAAGGACTCGGTCCTCCCGCAACTCTAATGTAAATCTTAACCGAATAGGATAAAATATTGGTCATACCATAATACAAAAACTTTTATCATTTACTGAAGCATAGGAAAGCTGCTCCATATTGTTTTTACAAAATTTGTCTCCGCCTCATACATTCATATATACGGTGTATACAAAGGTGGGCAGTTGCGCCGCAAAAAGTTGCGGCGCAACTTGCGGCGCAACATTTTTGGTTGCGCTTGCGCTTGCGGCGCAACTTTTTGAAAAGGGTTGCGCTTGCGCGTGCGGCGCAACTATTTCAGCAGAGTTGCGGTTGCGGTTGCGGCGCTACAAAAATCGTTGCGCGTGCCCACCACTGCAGATATACGTTAGATGCAAAGGTGGGCAGTTGCGCTTGCGCTTGCGGCGCAACTTTTTGAAAAGGGTTGCGCTTGCGCGTGCGGTGCAACTATTTCAGCAGAGTTGCGGTTGCGGTGCTACAAAAATCGTTGCGCGTGCCCACCACTGGGTGTATATATATATTCACAATAAAGATCATTGTTTAAAATTACATCATATAAATAATGTATTTTCTTGTCATTTCCCATTTAATTTTGCCTATTGTGTTTACGCATTCTTTTCACCTAAAAAAATCAATAAAACATCTTTTTGTTTTTATTTAATCTCGGTTTTTATGTATTTTTTCTTTTTGACTGCTGTCGAAGCCGTATCATGTTATGCTGTATACTCCACAATAACAGTTGTTCATAAAGAGGTCATACTTTCTACTTTCAAATTATATATATATATATATATATATATATATGCTAACTTTAAAAATATTTTATTTGTAATATATTCTTCCTCACTACGATGGATAAGAAAAATATGAATTACATTCTCTTTTTTTTATCAAGTAATTGACTCAAAAAGGAGAAAAATAATGAAAATCCAAAAAGAAAAGGAATTGAAAAATGTTTTATTTTCTTCTCTCTTTTACTGAACTATTTAATTTGAAGAACTTCCTGGATTTAAGTCGTTGTCTAATGAATCTATGTTAAGTCACCAAAGCAAATAGCGTTTATGTGCTGGAGAAAGAAGTGGCATGTGGAGCGTTCTTTTTTATTCTGAGCTGTGTATATAATATTAAAAGAAGTTATCTTTCTTTGTATAAATTTCTTTTCCGTTCGTACAACAATATGAAAATGTGTTCTTTTTCATTGGGTCCTGTATGTTATTCATCATTAAACAATGACTAACAATTATTTGTTGACCATGGTGCCAGTTATAAAACTGTGACAATGATCCTTCCTTGGCTTTGTGCTGTTACCATTTTTTGTTTGCCTGGCTGCTTTTTTCCTTGGTCTTAAGGGTTCGAACAGCAATGTGGTGTTTATAAAACTATTTTACTAATCTACACTCTTAGGGCCATTAAAGAAAACATGCAAATAAGTCAAATATATTAACACTAACATATAATCTAATAACTTAAATTAACACCGAAACCACGCACTTACCTTAATAAAAATATATACAAGCAGTAGGTCCTCTTCCTATTTAAATAAAGTAAGCTATCACTGCTCCACTTTGTCTAGTTCCAGTTGCAGTGGTGTCCAAAACTGTTGTAAATGAGGTAGATGGGCAAGAAAGGGTAGGCTTTGCTTCGATCCTGCCTTCGACTTCCAAATTTATTGCTGAAGCTCAGCCTCGGAATTGGGGCCAGAAAACGCTCTGACTGTTCACGTTCAGCTCCGGTAGACGAAACAATTTCAATTAAGCGTTGTTCCAGATTCCAGATTTGAAGCCTATTGAAACAATGATAGACAAATGTCGCTTACACAAGTTTGGAATCACGTCACAAAAAAACATACCAGCTAAATAAACTCAAACAAATGCACGTACAATTCGATATTTCACAAGTTCTTGCAGTAAAACAATTTTAACTATACCTTACCTCGTATAGAGGCTTCAACACTCGCGCTATAAGCAATGCTCAAAGACACCACTGTATTTTGTACAATAATTACATTTACAAGTTATTTTTAAAATTACATCTCACATTAAAGAAAAAACCAAACTAAATATTAATCAAATTCAATGTTATCTATATAATTTAACATTAAATAATTAAGTTATTCAAACGTTAATAAAAAATATACATTAACATAGAAGTACATGTTAATGTAAATAAAAATTACCTGAAGTAACCTCAGATCTAGTGCCGACAAATTCAGAAACTTGTAAATATCCAACTTTCTTGCAAACTTATGCAACTTTAAATATTCCGCTTCCAACCCTTATTGTCGAGAAAACAAGCACGAATCGTCCTCAACCTTCCATTACTATCTTTCACCTCGTTTACTTTTAAATCATTCACACCAAGCTCTAGTCTCACACTCCACCTATCGTTCACATTCTACTTTCACAATGAACCTACCATACCAAAATCTCACTCTTACAGTGCCATGTATGGGATTTCATCTGACAAACAATGCATGGGCCCTCATGCATTCCAGAAAAGGAAAGAGGAATTACCTACCTTCGAAGCGAAATTCGAAAAGAAATCTATGATCGAAGAAAAGCTTGGCCCTTCATTTTCGAAACCTGTTCCCCTTGAGGATCTACCCAGCAAATACATTACGTAAATACAACGTTGTATCCTAAATGAATCTTGGTCATGTCAGAAATTGACGTTGTACTGACGTAGTCACAACGTAAAACTTAAACGTTATATTGCAACGTTGATACAACGTTGCATAATAACGTTGTATACACGTGAAGTACAAATAAACTTCTGACGTAATTTTTTGTGCGTAGCATAGACGTTGTCTGCACGTAAGGTTTTACATCCATAACATATAGTTTCGTATTACATTATTCTTTGTTACAAAATTGTAACGGAGTTACATACGGTATGCGACTATTTCAAATAGGGTGCCTTTGTTGGACCAAATTCTATCCTTGAGACCTTCAAATAACGTTCTATCTACGTAAAGTTTACGTAATATCATAACATTGTGAAGACGTAACTGAGACCACACAAATTTATGTTGTATCACGTCACAGTGCTAAAATACAACCTTGTGATAACGTCGTATTTACGTAAAATTGTTAGCTGGGTACATATTCACTTCCCCTCTCATACTTTTCTTTTGTGCCTTATTAAAAATGGCCCAAAATATTTCTTTCATTTAAAACAAATTCAGTTGTATGGTGGCAAGGAGGCAGAGTAGGTGAAGGTAGGGTAGGGGTGACACAGGGAAAAAAGGAGTAGCGGTGACATTGAGGGAAAAATGATGGAGATGAAAAAGGGGGCGAAAGGAAACTGAGGAGAAACTGCAAAAGAAGAAAGATAAAAAGAGAGAAAAGTAGCGTCACTACACTCTATTTCTCCACTCTTGAAACTGACATCCCTCAAGTTTTGTTATTATTTGCCTGATCGTTTTGTACGCAAGTTTGCCTCAAAAACATTGACCATGTTTGAGAGTACTTACCTCTGTAAACACTTTCCTCACGGCTGTAATGGTTAATCCGGTCCTGACTTTCCTCTCTAGCGAAAGCTAATAAAACACCTCAGAGGCCCAGGCTAACTGATCAACACTTGTCATCTGTGATGAAAGTTACGTCAACGCAAGATTTAAAGCCAGATTTGGAAAAAGTGGTATTTAACAAGCATTTTCAGATTTTGGGGAAAAAACAGTAAAATAATTTTGGCTTTAACATCATTTATTACTTATTACTACTTACACTTCCCTTTGACTTGTGCAAACATATCTGTTGAGTACCTACTTATTTTTTTAATACTGGGAATGTTCTAAGAATATACGAGTATTAATTAAATTAACATTAAAATTTTAATTTGGGTCTCTCCTTCTCCCCGACTTCATATGTGGCATCATTTTATTTTGTTTAATTTTGGTAGTGTAAGAATCAAAATTCTGTAGTAATGTAGTTTGTAATAAATAGGTCTAAAAATTAGAAATTCTGGTTTATTTCATTACATTTGTTCTGATACTCTAATTGCCTAATTAATTATTGTTTTGTGTGTGTGTGTGTGTGTGTGTGTGTGTGTGTGTGTGTGTCCCAAATCAGAATTGCTTGCTCGACAAGCAGCCCTCAGTTCATATTGGGTTTGACATGTGAATCCTTAATCTCGTATAGGAAATTCTTTGTGAAGAAAAGGAAGATGTGGGAATTGTCGTATTTTTTAACTTTTATTATATATATATATATTTATATATATATATATATATATATATATATATATATATATATATATATATAATAGACTGTGGGATAACCATCACTGGGATATTCGTGAAATGAGAAATCCGCATTGATACTCTTACACCAAACATGAGAAACCCGCAGGGCCCGTTATGAGAAATCCTCGATCGATCAAACCCAAGTGTTAATCACAAACGAAAATTCTTGTTCGTAACGAACTTTCTTCATATATTTACCCGCCAAAGTGAGAACCGATAGGCAGATAGCTCAGGCGGGTCCTCGTAGCTCAGAGAGGACGTGTGCCGTTGTTAATTCCCTCCTGAGTTTAAGGAATAAATATATTATACTGTATCACAAGAGCAGCCAGCCCAAAATACTGTAACTTCTTTCTTTCAGGCAAAAAAATAAAAATATTGAATAATATCCGAAAAACTGAATGATAGTTATACAGATTTCATAGATATTTCATCTTGGAGATCTTAAAGGGATATGTTAGATTCTGATTCTGTTAGAGCTGTACCGCACAATTATTATCGATATCCCAATCTACTGTACATATATTCATTTTATTTTGTAAATACGAGTATACACACACACACACACGTGCTTGGACACATTCTTATATGTACACATGGGGTAGCAAATGTTTACACAGAAAAGGGTAAAAGGGCAGAAAGAGAAGACTTGTTCTATTTGATGATCGTAGTATATTAGATAATACGGAAGATTATGTAAGTTAGGCAAAACCTACACGTTTATATAAAACGTGTTATACAAATATAGTATCTGGTAGAGGAATTATATTACTGGAGGAGACTGTAGACACCAATCGACCAGGGAAGTACTCTGGGATGGACATTAGGCAGGAGACAGGGAGTGCTGGAACTCCCATTTCTCTTGTTATTGTCTCCTTCAACCATTCTTTTTCCGTGTCTCATCTACCCTGTGAGCAGTTCAGCATGCTTTCATAAACATACCTCTCCCTCTATTCCTCACTACACATACATGCATCTTACACACTACACAATCTTTTCGAAATTTATAAAAAAAGTGGCATTGTTGAGATTTGGAGACCTTGTTTTTGGTGCTCTCTCCTTCAATGGAGGGATCACTTTTGCGGACACTCGCTCTTGTCCCACTTCTTCCTGCATAAAAAAAAAAACTATATAGGAATGAGTGTACACTGTACAGTATAAGAAATGCTTGTACACACACACACACACACACACACACACACACACACACACCATTGAAAAGTTTAATGTTTCTAAGAATATTATCAGATTTGCAAACATCGTACTTGATTTTCGATTTTAATTTTGAGAATAAACGTGTCAACTTTGTTGAAATTCTTTTTCGCAATACTAACATTATTCACTTTTTTATGGAAAGGCTCATTAAACTCGGCTTACAAAAGCCATTCAGTAGTCTTGCATTAATATTATTATTTGAAGTGACTTTAATTATAAAAATGCTTATTGTAAGAAATTAGGAAGATTTTGCAATTAGTTTACGGCATAAATTATGAATATTTTCGCTACTAAACAATGCTGATACGAGTATTTCTAAAAATGTAACGTACTCTTTCATGGTATAAAGTGAAATCAGTTATACATCCAGCTACATCGCAATGACTCAAACTTTAGAAAAAGTTTTACCTGACTTATACTCGTAGTGCGCATGCTATATGTTTGAGCATATCTAAATATAAATAAATTTCAAACGAACAAGTAGGCCCGAATAGAAATCTTGCACATGACTTGCAGCTGGATAATTCATTCTAAGCTAATTTATCTTCTACAGTTCTACAGGGTGTTCGAAAAGTCCCGTCATCCCCTACAAAATGTACATATTGTAATACCAATTTTATTTTGTGTGATTAATTGAATTTATATGTGGTTCATTGACATTTTTTTTCCAGATATTAGAGTTGTGTGAACAATGGCATGCCAGTCCACTTACACTCTGGAGAAAAGGACAGTGATGAGCACATGGGCTCATGAATGGTCACATACTGGCAAAACGATGCATGATATTCAGAATGATTTCAACACAAGATTCAATAAGACTGCACCACCAAACAAGACGATATTACGCTGAGAGAAAAAGCTGTTTGAAACTGGCTCCATCAAGGACAGACCACGGGCGAGAAGACCAACAACGCCAACAGAACAATGTAAAGGTGTGATTGCATCGGTGGCTCATTCATCGAAAAAAATCACTTCGGAAACGATCACAAGAACTTGTAGTCCCTATGTCCACAATGAGAGATCACATGACAAAAGATCCTGGCATGAAACCATACCGCCCGTCATTTGTTAATGAATTAAGCGATACAGACATGAGAAACGATATGAAGCCTGTAATTAGTAACTGTATTTACTGTAATTAAAGTAATTGTTGCTAATGACTTGTTTCTTAAATTCCACCTGCCACATATAAATCGTGGCCGGACAGATGACCGACGGACATTTGGCCGATGGACATTTGACCGACGGACATTTGACCGAACGGACATTGAGCCGACGGCTGTTTCGCCGAACGGACGATTCGCCGAACGGACGATTCGCCGAATGGACTGTCATTAATAAAAAAAAATATATAATTTAAATACGAAAATTAGTTGTTAACTTTTATAATTTAAGTCTTGCGTTTGTGCCTTTATAGTTTAAGCTATTCTGAAACGTTTGTTCGTTTGTTGCCTTTTTTAAATCTTAGTAACTTATGTCTTAGGTTTTCGCACTTAAAATTGCAGTCGTTCTGGAACTTTTACATTGTTTACTGTTCAGTAACCCACAATGCCTCTTCAATTTATTGATTCAGAGAAAGGCCATAAAAAGTTAGTACACCCTTGAAGATTGGTTAGGTTAAGTCATGATATTTTCGTTAGTTTACTGTTAAAACATACGAAAATATCACGACTTAACCTAACCAATCGTCATTTTTTTAAATAATATTAGTAATAGTTTCTCTAGACAAATTATTGTAGTTAAATTGTATCTGTAGACTAATTGTTGTAGATAAATTGTTGTAGACAAATTGTTGATGAATTGTATCTTTAGACAAATTCGCCGGACACCGTCAAAGTGAATTCCATGGTCTAAAACGAGTTTTAAATTATACAATATACACCGAGAGAAATAAATAATATATATATATATATATATATATATATATATATATATATATATAGATAAACATTTTATATAGTATTATCGATATAAATTTATTTAAAAAAGGTATCTATGTTTTTACGTCAAGCGTCTATAACTGTCAATTTAACATAATTTAATATTTTAACAAAATAATTCAATAACATTTAATAACAACCTTTAATAACGTGTGTGTGTATTTTGTCATAGAAATATTAATGACAGTCCGTTCGGCGAAACGTCCGTCGGCAAAATGTCTGTCGGCGAATCGACTGGGTACCATATAAATACAATTAATCATGCAAAAATAAAATTGGTATCACAGTATGTACATTTTGTAGGGGGTGACGGGACTTTTCGAACACCCTGTAGAATACTTTGTTTCCTCTAACAACCAAACAGTTCTTTTAATTAATATTGTACTTCATAAGATAGACTAGTACCATGTATGATGTAACTTGCAAGCTACATTAAGGAATTGTCGAAACTACAGTACACAATATGCATTGTAAAAATAACGATTCACAGGATTCATATAAATAATTTAAGAATTTTGAATTAAAAAAGTTCACATTTTTCTTTCATGGTACTCTCGGGACCGAAACCGAGACCTTATGCAATTTTTGTATGTATTCAATACTGTGTAATGCCTAATTCCTAATTCCTAAGCTCTGTATTTCATATTCAGGTATAAAAATTCTAAAGAGGTTATCAAGTAACAATTGCAAAATTTACTCATAATTCATTCACAGACTCATAGTTTGTGAAATTTTACAGCAGTTAACTGCCTACTTAAAACAAAATAAGTGTTCGTTGCACTTGAGGAACATCAACATACTCAGCAGTGATGTAGTCGAGACCATCATGGCCGAGACTGAGACCTAAGCACCCGAGACCGAGACCAGAAAAAAAGGTTTCGAGACCTGTCTCGAGTCCCACATCACTGAATTAGTACTGTATTTTCAGAGCTGGGCAGTAACGGCCGTTACGTAACGCGGTACTTTTTTAGTAACGGTAGTGGTAACGGCATTACATTTCAAATCAAGTAACACTTTCAGTAACGACGTTACTTTTTCAGGGAAATGCATTCGTTAGTCGTTACTCGTTACTTTTTTATCGTAGCTCGCAATTAATTTCTTTCGATCCTCACTCATTATTCATTAACCATTAAAAATTTGTCCCTTCACTATGAGCGAGGTGTGCATGTTGGCCGTTGGCATGCTGGCAGCCTACCCCCATCCACCCTCTCCCCCTACACTGACAGCACTGTCAAGGTAAAAAGGCGAAGAACCCTGGAGCAGGGAGGAACCTAAGTTCAACAGGTTTCGTCATTCCTCTCATCTGGGCCTTCACGGCACGTTAGTTCTGCATCCTTCCCATCCACTAACTTTAAAAATATGTTTATTAACCTAAACACTCCTATACCATCTAGTGCCGCTGTCGAGCGGGGTTTTTTCAGTAAGGTAAGGAAATACTGCGTCCGAAACGAGGCTCGCTCTTAGATGCAACTTTTGAAAAGCTTGTTTTTTTAAAGGCCAATAAAGATCTTTTGAATAATAGTCCTTAAGTTTGTATATTTAGCTAATAAATTTCAATTATCATTGCCATGCACAATAACTCATTTGATTCATTTCTTTAGTATTTCATATTATTGTTTTGCAAAACTAAACTCTCCTGGTATAATCTAGCATTAGTAAATTAGTATCAATAGTATGTGACATCCTCTGTTATGTTGCAATTCCTAGTAATAAATCTTGCAGTAATTTTGTTTCACTTTTTTTGAAAATATTATGCCTTATAAGTCATAACTCAATGAAGGCATGCACAGACTTCATAGCCTATGCATTAACCAGTGGATACAAACCAACACATACTCGCACAAGCGAATGTTAATATAATATTTTATGTATATATAAATTATAATATACCTATGCATATATATAATATATTTACATTTCATTAAAAGTAACGGTAACGAGTAACGGTGCCGTTACTAGTTACTTTTTAAAAATGGTAACTGTAACGATAGCGGCGTTACATTTAGACTGTAGTAACGGTAACGGCATTACATTTATAAAGTAACGAGCACAGCACTGTGTATTTTTTAACTAGTGGAAAAGTACAGTGAGTTGCCTCTTGTCGTTCAGTTACTTTTAGGATGAATGATCTGAAATGAAATTTTGAAATATTTATTAAATTTGAAACCTATTTTAACTATAAAAACACTGCAGGAGGGATAAGGCTGGACCCCCATCCTTAGATTCAGTGGCCAAACCCTGACTTAGTGCTGTCTGTATTGTTTCAACCTTGTATCTATTTTATTAGTGAGGTTAATACTGTACAATGTGTGTATATACTGTATGTAAGTAGCATTCTTTCAAGTGATTTTGAAGTCGATATAAAAACTTTTACTTTCTATTTGCACATTTAAATCAAACATTGGCACAGCTTGCACGGAAGAAAAGTTAAAGCGCACACATGCACACACGCACGCACACAGGTGATGTGTATATATACATAGTCAGTAACAAAAGTTTTGTCTCTCTGAATATTATACTGTACTGTTTTTCGATTCTGCGGCCATCCTTAGTGCTGAATCGAGGTTTATTTGTTGGTCTCTCCTCGCAACAGATAAAAAATAATAACTAGCATAGATTAATTATCTCGTCTTAATATTTTACTGCTTGTGTGTAATCTGAAATTTTCTAACATAATAAATATTAAGATGATATTATATCAAAGTGAAGAGAGAGTGTCTGAGGAAAACATTTTACATTTTAAATAATACAGCAATAAACGAAGGGTTCTTTTTGTCTTGTAGTTTTCTTGTTGCCGTAGTTCACACCTTTTGCTTCTAAAATGTCTGCAATACAAATATTCATCAACGTTGCTTAAATTCATAATATATACAAATTTCGTTCGCGAATGATCTTCAGTTGCCATAGGAACTAAGCACATTGTAAAAGTGGTAAAGAAATGAGATCTATATATTTCATAATAATATTCGGAGAGACAAAACTTTTTCATCGACTATATATATATGTATTTTAATTCAACTTAAAAATTTCTCTTTTCAGGAAAAATCTCTCATTTTATATTCATTAACTATTCATTGATATCTTGTTCTTGTGTAGGTCGCAAACATTAATTTTTTGAACATTTTGCCGGAAAGAATTTAAAGTGTTTGTTAGGAAATCAGTTTGCAGTTAACGTCACTATTTGGCATATTTTAAATGTTTTAAATGCTTAAAAGTGTGTGTGTGTGTAAGAAACTTGTTGAAATTCGTTCGGCTTAGCCACTTAACGATTTTCTAGTTATACAGTATATGCAATTTGGATGGTGACGAAAGTTACTTGTACACCTCGCACATATTTCGATAGTTCATTGGGTAGGTAGTCTAAACAATAATCAATGAGGATCCTATTTTGGCCAGAGAAGCGTCCAGTCATAGACGAATTGAAGCATCCTTTAAGTTACCTTGGCAACTTCATGGAGCATCACTCTCGCCGTCGTCAATCCCTGATCAAAGTGTAACGGCTGGGGGCGATCGTATAAAATGTCGTCTCTTTTATCACTAAATGTATCTTTGTGTCGAATTGTAACTAAATTAATTCTGCTTTTGCTTCTATTTCAGATGTTGCCATACAGAATTTCAATATTTTCTTCGTTTGCCTTTGCCAATGGCGTTTTGCTGTCCATGCAGACTTTGACCCATTTCATATTCCAGCGTGAGTTACACTTATTATTTGTAATAATAATAATAATAATTATTATTATTATTATATAAATATATAATTATATAATTATTTATAAATATATAATACTCTAAAATGTATAATAATACATTAGGGAAATAGGTTGTCAGTTAGTTTCTCTTTAAAAGAAACTTCCTTACCTGACAAGAGGCCCGAGGGAAATACTCCTCACTTATTTTGACAAATTAATTTCCAGTTAAATCGAATTCATACTTATTAGGCTTTGTAAATGTGTATAAAATAAATGTATTATTATGTCATTAATTATACAAATTGTTCAGTATTAATTACTGACAGAAGGGCCATGTCACTTGCATGTTCAGAATATGCTAAACCAACTCCTATAACTTTAGAATTAGATTACGCCTTTTAAGGGCAACGTCTTTGCCACATCGTAACACTACTTCTCGTTAGATTAGCAAGGTTAAGCGACGTTGAGTTTGTTCAGTAGTTAGATGGGTGACCGTCCTTTGCGTTCAGATCTCACATAAAGCTGTAGGTCTTCTCTTTCACATAACCTATGCTGCTACAAAGGAGGTTAAATATCCTCAAATATCATTATTGTTATTATTATTACACTTGGAAGGAATTAACTGTTAGACAGGACGTTGAAAGTGAACCTTAATTCACAATGTTGATGCAGGCAAATAAATCATGCTTTTACAAATTATAATTTCATTTGGAAATGAAGACAATATTTTTTAATCACGTGAATTTTTCCTTTCTTAAAAGACCCTTTACTTCCTTACCTCATTCACTTATTATAGGCTTAATTATTTAAAATTAACGAATTTTAATTTAATTTTGAAATTGCGAATAGCTCTAACCGACTTTTTGAGGATTAACTCATAAATAAACTCATAAGTTACCTCGTAAGTTAAGGTTAACTCATAAGTATTCCTGCTTCGATTGGTGTGCATCATATATATAGTGGACCTAGTTTTAGCCGTTTAAGGTGATAATGATTTGATTGTATGCTAATGATTGATTGATGCAATGATTGCTTATTAATGATAGGCTGGGTTAATAATTTATGATGTCATACAGTATCACCGATTGGGAATGGCTAACGGAGAAGGCCCACCATACTATTTGGAGTGATACGAAATGGCTTTCGAGGTCACCAGGCTCGGATTACACCCGAGCCAGATTAATGTTAAGGTTATGAAAAGTAGGGGAAGGTGGGGTAAGACGGACTACTTAACACAAAAATGAGTCTAGAAACCACATTTATATAATTTTGGGGGTTTTTAGGGGTTGTGGTGGTGCTTTGGGGTGTTATATTTAAAGTCCACACCCTGGTCACGGTTTTTAGAGGAAAAGACTGAAACACGAGATTTTACCAAATCAATATTTTTATTGTACCAAAAACGAATCACGGGGTAAGATGGACCCCAGGGGTCCATCCTTACTGGCACAACTCACACACAAAAACCTCTTCCTCATCATCATCCTCTACCCCTGCACATTCCTCATGTGCCCATCTCTTGCAAATGGCGCAACAAACCCACCCTTCCCCTCGCACAGAATTACCAAACGTGTCATTGCAATACAAGCACTTGGTTGAATCTCCATCCTCACTGTCACTGTCATGAGCCCAGGATGGCCCCTTTCTGCTTGGGTTTAGAGGGGGGGGTTCCATCTCACCCCATGGGTCCGTCTTACCCCACCTTCCCCTACCTTATTGTTTTGTATTTTATTATGAAAATAAAGATATTATTTATTCACCGTGATTAACAAAGAATTGACAGTGATTATGGCTAGCCTTTACGTTATGCTGATGACAGTGAATGGAATACGTGACACTCTAATTAAGTAGGCTAAATAATTGCATGGATGAACATAGAACAACTGAATGGGCTTAATAATAATGGATTGATGACGCGCGTTTATGGATACGCCTAATGATAGCTGAGAAAAATATGCTCATTTACATAACGGTAATTATATAATGCTAAATTGGTACACTTTAGATGGATTATAGAAACAAGATGTTGTTGCCTAATGATAATTTGAAGGGATGTACAGTCTAGGGTGGATCACTTTTCACTTTTTTTTTAAAATTATAGCTGGTCAAAGTTTTTCCCATGATTTGGTTCAGTGGAAGTACACTGACACCATTTTTACCAAAATCGATCAATATTTAGGGGTCGCGCATCGACCTTGAAAATTTCAATTTTGGAAATTTGGCCAAATTAACAATTTTTTACCGAATAAAGATAAATCATCAAATGACCATATTTTCTGAATCCTCTCAGTGAAAGAAATCCTCTCAGATACTTACCAAGTTGATAGGACAAGTGGTTTAGAAGTTATACTCACCTTGACACCTGCGGGCCTGTGAACACGAACCACGATGACTCATCGATCAGGTCCGGAAGGCGCGTCGTGTCATCAACCGAGACGTTGTCATACGTGAAGTCCTCGGGCACAGCGAGGCGGCACAGCTTCTTTGCCATCTCGTGCTTCACAGTGTCTTCCACTTTGTCACTGCAGAGGGCGAAAACGACGGTCTGAGGCCTCAGATACCACAAGTGCCGCCTGATCACTGCCAGTGAAGCCTCTGCAATCTCGCGATCCACAGCTCTGTACTGCAGAAGACGCTGGTACAACACAAGGTCATTCAGCGGGGCATCAGCTGCGACAGGAGCCGCCAGCCAGCTCGTCGTCGAACTCCAGCTGACCGCTGAACATCAGGAGTTTCGTGTAGTAGATGATCTGAAACGAATACGCACTGTGATGTATAAATACCGATACCACTCCATATAAGTTTGTTTAATGGTAAATTATTTATCTTATTTTTTTCTGGTAGGGACTTCAAATGGCTGTTTGCAGAAGGCAATACAATATTTAACTTCTAATTCAAAATACCAACCTTGGCTATCCACCTCGCATGATGGTAGGCTCCTGGGCGCATGAAGTGTGTGCCACGACGTGGCTGGGGCCCCGAGTACCAGGAGTGTAATCTCCGCCACTTCTCGGTAGTCTCTGACAAGACCAGAAGCGGTGCCGAGGAACTTGACTGCCTCATCTCGGAGCTCCATCAGCCACGTCACCTCCGCCAAATGCTCGATCTCCAGCTCGCGATAAGTCGAGAGGTCGAGCTTGTCCCACCTGAAAGGGGAGTTATGAAAATATTGCATGAAAACGACTGAAGTTTCCCTTTTCGACTGCTATTAACATCATTAGTAGAAGGACGCTGATATCTCAATTGCTCTGAAGGCAAAAAATCATTGAAGAAAACAAATGCGCCTTAGACTTGAAATTCACCTTCTCCTCAGATACTGGAACAAAGGTTCAGTTGGTGTTGTGGTTCTTCCAAACGCGGTGATGACCACTGCCCCCACGATGAGCTCCATAACGTGATGGCGACAGCCCAGCTGGAAGAGCGGTTTACCAAGCATGTTCTCCAGCCGGACCACCGCACCCTGCACCCTCCCCGTATTGGAGGAAGTTGTGTCGAAGCACAGTCCAATCACGTTGTTCTCGCATCCCCAGTCTTTGAGAGCACGAAAGGCGCCTGGGCCTGGGACAGACCGGTGCCGTCAGCAACAGTCGGAACGGCCAGCAACTTTCCTTCTGTGCATTGGGGAGCTCCGGAGATAAATCGCCTGGCGGTGCTCCAAGATCCAAGAGTCCGAAACGTATGTCATACATGCCAATCCATTATCGTCCACTGGAATGTCAATCCACTGTCGTTACTGGAACATGTTAATTCACTGTCGTCCACGGTGATGGGCAAAACTGACCTTGATTACTTTACCGTCCCAGTGGACGACACATGCCTCGGAGATACGAAGGATTTCTGCACAGCTGTCGACACTTCACAACGATGTGCCACTCTTCCACGGCGAGACGTGTCCTTCGAGATACTGAATTTGTCCAGGTCTGCGGGCGGATCTGCCGAACGTAGGACTGCCGCCACGACACTTGCTACCTATGTGCGAAATTGAAAGGAAATTGACAAGGATGCGTATGGTTTTTATGTGACAAAATAATCACTAAATTTTCCGTCGTTACGTCTATTATATCTTTGTCAAGGAAAAATCATTACTGATATATACACACCTGATTATTGGACATCCGGAAGCGATCAGCCACTTCAATAACAGCCGGTGCATTGAGGATGCGGTGAGGAAGGCTGATTGATACAGTTGATTCTCTCGGCTGTCGGTATGGTGGTTCTAGCTGTGATTCGGAGTTGCTCGATGATCTGCTTTCTATAGATTCATCGTCGCTCTCAGCATCGGTTCCCAATTTCGTTTTTGAGGTGCCTGGCTCATCACGAGATTGTTGTCTTGAGAGTTGCCGTTTTCTCTTGACAACGAACACTTTATCATTCCCACTCATTGTTGCCTGGCGCAGGCCCCGTTGATCCTCATAAAATTTAATATCTTCTTGTTTGTTGTTGTCTGAGAGCAGTCGACTTTTCTGTATCTCTTCAATAGCATCGGGAGCTCCGATGTCCCAGAGCTTGTTCAGATTTTCTGAAAACTTCTCCCTGCCTTTTCCCGCGTCACTGTCTCTCATCTTGCTCTTCTGCAGCGAGCGCCACTCTTCCCACAGTAACTCCAGTTTTCTTTCGCAGTTACGCCTCGTGATCGTCTTTATACGTGCCATGTTCCAAAATGCCAGAACATTGGCCACCGTGTCTTTTACGGCGGCCTTCCTGTCAGTAGTTTCCTGCTTGGCATAGAAGAAGTACTGGAGAACTTGATGGGTGGTTGGCAATTTGGCACCACCGATCGAGGAAGATGGCTGACCAATTAAGAAGACGTCCGTGGCTGACCTTAGAGAAGGTGGTGCTGTTGTTGCTGCTTTCTCTTTTCCAGAATAAGTAACTTTCAGAGTCTTCCCACTCCTGGTTGTTAACAGTTTATCCATTGTACTAAAGTCTAGACTTATCAAACAAGAATCAATTGACACAGTTGATCTGTAAAAAGCAAACTGTGATTAGTAAAAATATTGGTCATAGACATAGCGTGTGTGTAATTGGGATTTTAGGATGCGCCAGCTACTGATGCTATGATTACGTCCATAACGGGGGACAAATACGGTATTTTAAATTTTAATGTTATTTCTAGGTGAGTGTAACTTCTAAACCACTTGTCCGATCAACTTGGTAAGTATCTGAGAGGATTTCTTTCACTGAGAGGATTCAGAAAATATGGTCATTTGATGATTTATCTTTATTCAGTAAAACATTGTCAATTTGGCCAAATTTCCAAAATTGAAATTTTCAAGGTCGATGCGCGACCCCTAAATATTGATCGATTTTGGTAAAAATGGTGTCAGTGTACTTCCACTGAACCAAATCATGGGAAAAACTTTGACCAGCTATAATTTTTTAAAGTGATCCACCCTAATGTACATTGTAAATGAATTAGGCCTGCAGTAAGAGAAATTAAGTTATCACATAAACATATAAATGAACACAATAATACACAATGATACGCGAAATTACGGTTTTCGGAAGGACACTTGAATTGGGTAATAGGAATTAGGAAATAGGCCTACTGCGTTTAACGAGAGTTAGTTGGAACGCTTAATTACTCACTTTGGGAGTATAGCCTACCGTTCGGCGGTAGGCTGGTGTAGGCTTCACGAGTTACTTAGAAAAGATGCGCTTCGCTTACCGGGACGATGAAAACCTTTGTTGAAGTGTCGAGTGAACCTATTACTGTAGGCTCGAAATGTCGTTGATCGTACTATGGAAGCTGGTCGCTCACACGTTGGTCGTGTCGTGGATTAGGCCTCTTGCGGAGGAGAAGATGTTTGCTGTAGGCTTTGTAGAACGTAGGCCCGACTGTTGTTGCTTCTCGAGGTGTAGGATGGCCTTTAAATGACTACAATTGATCTTGTAGGTGTAGGCCAGGGGGTTGTTGCCTCTTGAGATGCCGGATGGCCTGAAGATGATCGGGCCTACTAGATTCTTGTTGACGGCAGTTTTCAGGAAGCGGAGAAAGCTGACCAGAGGTGAAGTGATTGGAGTTTGTAGCTTCACCGCCGAGACACGTGATGTACCTTGAGGATGTCTTCTCGTAGCGTTGAGCTTTGCCGGTGGTCCTCGAGGATATTTGATAACCGGTTGAGGGATTATTAGGAGACCAAGGGAAATGCCTGTTGCAGTTGTGGTTTGCAGGTGATGCTTCGTTTCTTGAATGGGAGCGTTGAAGTGAGCCTTGATCTTGAGCCTGCTAAAGCTGATACGGGGTGACGGAGTGTAGAGTAGTCTTATGAAATGGACGCACGAAAGAAGTGGGGTCGAGTGCCAGTGAACTGCGCCTTATATAACCTTGGGAAACTTCGAATCCCTCAGTTCGAGGCTAGCGTCATTGCTTGAAACCGTCTTGAGTTTTCTTTGTTCCTCGACACCACGTGTGTTTTAAGAATGTTTGAAAAGTGGCGGTGAAACGAATTCCTATGGCTGTTCTTTGTCTGTTTTCTATCTGTAGTTGTCTGTTCCGCTACATATATATTAGAGTAATATGGAATTAGTAAAAAATATAACTAAATTATAGCTACAGGATAATGTATCATAATAACCAAGCTAATAATAGTAATAAAAGTGAGAATAACACTAGTAATTGTAGCAGTATTAGTACTATTATTTCTATTACTGTAATCAACCATGCGAATCGTGCATATGAAGTCATTTTCTTGTTTTTCTTAAGGATGCGAACTATTCATTTTGAGATCAATGATAAAACAATTAGTATTAGTCATAAGTTAAAAATCGGGATAATATTAGAATAAAGTTCAGAATTTATTAATTAAACCGTTTAGGAACTAATACTAGTAATAGGGTTTTCAAAATTAAATAAAAAACTAAAAAATCAACCCACACATTTAACTGCTTCAGATTTCAAACTAAACTACGAGCGTAATATAGAAAGTTGTATACCTGTATGTGAAAACCTATCTAATTCTAATTCTTCTCGCTCCTTCTGGCATCCAGCTAAGAACCTCTTCACCAACTTTACTTCCCCTTCTTTCCCTCCTCTTTTCCATTCTGACGGCACAGTTGCCGTCCCTTCTCCTGATAAAACTGAACTTTTGCTCAAACTTTCGCTTACAATTCAACTCTGGACGATTCCGGTGCTGTTCTTCCATCTCCTCCCCCCCCTCTGACTTTATTATGTCTGAAATTAGAATCTCTTCCAAAGATGTTTTTTCTGCCCTATCTGGGCTCAACTCTAGAAGACGTACGGTCCTGATGGTGTTCCTTCTCTTGTTCTCAAGAACTGTGCTTCAGTGCTGACACCCTACCTAAGCAAACTCTTTCATCTTTGTCTCTCATCTGGCACTTTTCCTTCCTGCTGGACGTTCGCTTTCATTCACCCTGTCCCAAAGAAGGGTGACCGCTCTCAACCTTCCAACTATTGTTCAAATGCTTTGATTTCGTGTCTTTCTGAAGTTTTTTAATCTATCCTTAATAGGAAGATTCTTAAGCACTTCTCTTCTCACAATCATCTTTAAGATCGTCAGTATGGGTTCCACAAGGGACGCTCTACTGGTGATCTTCTTGCATATATCTCTGACTCTTGATCATCCTCCTTTCGGAATTTCGGTGAAACCTTTGCTATTGCGATTGACATATCAAAAGCTTTTGATAGAGTCTGGCAGAAATCTTTAATTTGGAAATTGCCCTCCTTCGTTTCTATCCTTCTATCTGTGCCTTCATCTCTAATTTCCTTTCCGGCCAATCTGTAGCTGCAGTTGCAGATGGTCACCGTTCTTCTCCTAAAGCGATCAACATTCACTCCATGATTCGCGTAGGGCGGCTGTGGAGCACCTGATCTCTGATCTTTCTGCTCTCTCTGATTGGGGCAGAGAAAACCTTGTGGCTTTCAATGCCTCTAAAACTCAGTTTCTCTGTCTACTCGTCACAATCTTCCACACGACTATCCCCTTACCTTCAACAATACACAACTCACTCCTTCCTCTTCTCTTAACATTAGTGGCGTTTCCTGTTCTCGTGATCTTTCCTGGAAAGATCACATGTACTCTCTTTCTAAAACAGCTTCTAAGAGGTTAGGTGTGCTATACCGCCTCCGCGATTTCTTCACCCCCACTCAGTTGCTGTCTCTGTACAGGGGTCTTGTTCGCCTCTGTATGAAGTATGCAAGAGTTAATCGGTATTTTCAATCTTTCATCTACTCAACTGGTCAACCCTGGAACAATCTTCCTCAATCCATCTTTCCTCCTGTCTATAATCTCCCATTTTTCAAAAGCAGAGTGTCTGGACATCTCGAAAACCCCCGGCCTTGATTTTGGTTCTCTTCTTTTTTATGGGAGGATGGCGTTTCCGCGGGCATTCGCCCTTGGCACCTCCCTCCTGCATAAAATAATACAGGCATAGATATATGAAATCATAAAGTACTGTATATTATGTATATTACTTTCACCGTGACTGACGCCATCCTGAAGGGGCATTAGTGGAAGTTACTGAAGCTTGACGTTTTTTGAACTAGAAAGTTTTTAAGTTTCATGTAGTAAGACAAATTATACACAAGCCTGCGATGGTTTTGTTGTCCGAAATACTTTATAACTTATACAGTAACTTTTGCACGCTGATTCCGAAAATAATATTCATTTTTTTGCCATCACGTACACATTTTTCACAAAATGTCATATTTCATATTACATATATAAGTAATTTTCATTAAATTTTGATTAAAAACTACTGCCTATAAATGCTTGGTTTTACTAAGACATCAAAGAAATGGAGAAGAGATATCAGGGAAGGTGAGACATCAGCATGGAGGATGATTACAGCTGGATGTTGAAATGGGATACTCCAGAATTATTACATAAAAGAAAAGGAACAGCGCGTACATTGGAGACTATGTACAAATAAAGATGAATATGTAATTGACGTTAATAGTCTTTTCTTTTTAAAGTTGTTAGCATTTGTAATTAGTATAACAGAGCGAAATAGGTACCTAATGTAAATTGAAATAAATAATATTTATGTTGTTTTTCCCTTCCAGTTTGCAGAAAATCCTTACGTGATGGAAAAAAATGGACACCTTATTCGAAATCAGCGTAGATGAATTATATAAAATCAGTTATTAATACGGAAACAACTCTTACAAAGTTCTTATTCGCAGGCTTGTGTTATTTACCTCACACTAACTCGTTCAATGAAGGAGCAACAAAGGAAGTTTCATTCTCAAAAGAAAAATTTGCATATGGTGTATGTGTAGCCAGAAAATGAAAATTAACAGTTTCTCATGTATAGTGTATAAAATATCCGCTTAAAAAAGAAAAGGAAACTGTCTTTTCGTTTAGTTTGTAAACAATGACTCGCATGTTTTCGTGGAGAAAATGGGTTGGGGGGGGGGATTCCAAATTTTTTACAGGGATTTTCTATTACTTAATTTTCTTTAGTTTTCATATAAACAAACTTAAACTTTTAGTTTTCAAAATTAGTTCCCTTTTCAAATACTTTTTTTTTTTTAAATTTCAAATAAAAGAAAAATAAAGGCTTTCATTATCATAAATTTAATTAAATTAACGTTACAATTTCTATAACTTACAAAAGTAAAAATAAATATATATATATATATTATATATATTATATATATTTATTCATTTATTCAGCTTTTCTGTACATTATGTAACATAAAATTATGAGTAAATAAGCTAGATAAGCAACATAGTTTCAAATTTCCTTAACTATTACAAATACCCATGACTCCAATTTGTGGCATCTGTGCTTGAAAGCGAACTTCATATTGTTGTCTGAAGCTGGAAGACGATTGAGTTTCGTAAGCCTTATAAATTCGGTTGATAGATTTTATCCAGGAAAATGTGGGAACGAATCTTGTTAGGTTGTTTTTGTTCTTTTATACGTCAAATTAATTCTGAATAGTTGTAACGAGAGAGGAGAAAGAAGAATGACATTTTTAATACTCCATTAGTTCTATTTCGATACGTTTGCATTTGAGGATATTAATTATTCAGTATTTAGCGAATAAGCGTCCAAAGAACTAGTTTCGTATCTGGTTGGGTGTTGGTTGATGCCACCCAGTGCATCATCTGAGAGTTCTCATCATATGTTATATGACTGGAAACAAAGCAGTTCAAGTGCTATTCATGAAAGGCCACAGAACTGAGCTACATGAAAGTTTAAGGTCATACTCTCAAAAATAGCCTAAAATGTACCTTAGGAAGGTAAAGAAAATAGGTTAACTGCCTTAATTAATGATGCAACTGGACCGGTCAGGACCAGACTTCAAAAGAAATGGTCTGGGCCTGTCCAGACCACTACTTTTCAGTTTTTGCAAGTATTTAATGTGAATTTCAGCTAAACTACTTGCTTGCTTCACTATATAATAAAAAGTATCACTCGAATAACACATTTCTGGTATAATTTGACTTAACTGTGCTTAATAAGCTTATTTGGATTCTGGACCAGTCTGGACTGGTCCCAGGATCTTGTATTGCATCGCTAGTCTTAATGGAAAATTGGGGAAATGATTTGTGTGTAGAAAACTGGGCATAAGTGGGGTCGAGTGTGTGATAATTGACATGTAGTGGTGTAATTTATTTGTGAGTTAATACTTTCTGTACCTCGGAACGTTAAAAAATTTATACAAAAAATCTTAGACACATTTCTACTATCGGAAAATATGATATGTTGGTCTTGATTAGGTTAGGTTACGCTACGTTAGGTTAGTTAAGATTTGGTTAGGTTAGGCTAGGCTAGATGACCGAGTACTTCACTATTTTTATTGACTTAAGAGAAACCACCCTACTCCCACTTGCAACTCCGTTATTTGGGGAACAAAAATTAATTATCAGACTTAAAAAGTTTTTATATAACGTGATTTGAGCTTTTTGTTTTGGAGTTTCCTTAAAATATACTTGCTTTTCTACTGAATTTGGGAAAAGGCACGTTGTTTACAAATTCCGCCGAAATGTCATTTTGTTTTATTATATAATTATTTGGATTGTATAATATTATGTAATATATGATACTATAGCCTTTTCTGTGGTTATTGAATAATTAATTGGAGTATTTCATTCTTTGTGTTAGTAGTTAGAATTTTGTTTACATAAGTAGAAAAACTGTTGAAGGATGAACTCCACATCTCAAAACTGTTTGGTAAATATGACTGTCTATAGAAAGGAAAATTTTGTCAACTAATCATTGTTTAATCACCTACAGTATAGCTTCAACATTTTAGATTTGAAGTCGTCTCGTTTACCACTGCAATAATCTGTAACGTTAATAATATCAAATAATAAGTATGCAAATAAACTTCATCCTTTCCAGATTTCCCGAGTTTCCTCCTTTCAAGACAAGCGCTTCGGACAGGAGTCAGAAGAGCCAATGCGCCCTTCTCATTCCAGAGCATGGTAAAAGCTCCAGTTTCGACCACACTTTAGACATTTTCAATGGAATACAGTAAGTGAAAGTTTATTAGTCAAATTCACAAAGTGCTTGCTTCTTAGTTATTCTTTAAGAATGCATGCACGAAAGGTTCAAACCATATAAATTTTACGTGCCACCGAATTCGTCATGTGCGTAGTATCTGATCTCTCAAGTACATAAAAAACTCGAATAAACATGCGTTAACACTCTTTCATACGAATGTTATTTTATCGAACTCGCTGTACAAGTATAAGTTTTGTTAAAACAGCAGTAATGTTGCAGAGTATCCCAAATGGAATTTATTTCTGCAATTAACTAAATTAAATTAAACTAATTAAACTAAAACCCATGAAGTTTATTAATCTCCTTTATTTTGACATTTATCTTTGGTGATCCCTCGATCAAGCAAACAACTCTTTAATTTGTCTAATTACCTTATTTTAGGGCCTATATTCGCTAGGCCACTATAATATATATATATATATATATATATCAAGGGAAAATATAATTTTCTGAAGTAAAGAGGTTAATTAAAGAGTTAAAGACTGGTTCTGCGTCAGGGGTAGATGACTTATCGAATGAGCACTTAAAATATGCAAATGACGTAGTATGTCTGCATATATCATTGCTCTTATCAGCCATGCTTGCTCATAGCTATATCCCTGCAGAGTTCATGAGGGTATATATTTTGCCCTTGGTCAAAAATAAGTACGGAGACATTCTGTCCAGCAATAATTACGGGCCTATTGCTGTCGCTTCCTGCTTCTCGAAACTACTAGAAAAACTCTTGTTACTCCGATTAAATGATTTCCGATGGACATCTAATCAGTTTGGTTTTAAAAGGTCCCACTCAACTGACCTGTGTATCTATGTACTTAAAGGAACTATCTAAATACATTGACAGTAATTCAACTATTTATAGCTGTTTCCTAGATATAAGTAAGGCATATGATAGGGTGAACCACAATATTTTATTTGAAAAACTAGAAGACAGGAAGGTTCCCATGTACATATTAAACGTATTGAAATTTTGGTATTCCCACCAATCTTTCACTGTTAGGTGGGCAATATACTATCCAAGTGTTTTGGCTCCTCTTGCTGGGTGAGACAAGGCTCCTTGCTCTCCCCTGTGCTGTTTAATGTGTATATTGACGGATTAATTGCTTCACTTAATGAGGCAACAGTGGAATGTTGTATAGATAACACAAGGATAAACATGCCGATGATATGGTGTTAATAAATTCCTCTGTTAAAGGTCTGGATCGGCTACTAAAAGTCTGCAAAGTGTATTCGCAGAAACATGATACTCTTTTTAATGTTACAAAAACTAAGGTTATGCAATTTCATCCTAAAAGCTGTAATCAGCCAGCTGATATAAGGTTTAAAATGAATGGTGAAGTAATTGAGGAAGTACAAGAATTTAAGTATTTGGGTCAAACTATTACCAGCTGCCTGAGTAATGTCTCGAATATAAGAAAACAATCTCGAAGCCTGTGTGCTAAAGCGAATATGACCATAAGGAACTTTCGATTTTGCACAAGTGAAGCTAAAGACACTCTCTTTCGTACTTTCTGCAGTAATATATACGGACAGCAACTCTGGGTGAATTATAAAAAAGGTTCTGGCAGAACCTAAATTTGCTGTACAACAGGTCTTTTAGACTCTTACATAAATTACCCCCGAGATGTTCAGCTTCGCAAATGTTTGCTACCCGCAATGTCCCGAGGTTCCCGGAGGTAACAAGACGTACTCAATACAGTCTAATGCAAAGAATTAAAAAATCAACCAACCCGATTATCCAAGCTATCCATGAGTCCTGCCATTTATCCTCTAAGCTATGGAATTCTTGGTACGAAAACGTCTGTCTGTAGCTCCACTTAACTTCGGCATTACAGTATTATTTCTAATCAATTGTATATATTTCTACCCTTAGTATATAAACTGTCATTGTATTAATAATATTTGTCATATGGACTATAGTCTGCCAATAAACCTTTTCATTTATATATATATATATATATATAATATATATATATATATATATTATTATTTATTATTTATTTCAAGTTTTCTCCCAAGTTTTATATCTACAGTATTTATCTGTCTATCTAGCTTGGGAGAAAACTTAGGTGTTTGTGTAAAGTAATTTACATTTAAACTTATACCCACGTCTATATACAGGGTGTACATAAAGTCAGGATCTATTTTTGTGAAGCACTTGGAAATTATATGGAATTCAATCATAAAATGATAAAGTGGTAACATTTATTAAATAATTAAGAGTAGGATTCGACGTGACACCCATCAGTATCCCTGCACAGCTCAAATCGTTCCGCAGCATTTCTAAACACATTCTGGAGCATTTGCGGGGTTATGTTATCTGCAGCAGTTCGTATACGTGTACGTAAGTTTTCAAGACTCGTAATCTTCGTCTGATAGACGTGCGATTTGATAAAGCCCCATGCAAAGAAATCTAAAGGGGTTAAATCTGGTGATCTCGCTGGCCAAGGTCTGTTGCTTCCGCGTCCGATTCAGCGATTTGGAAAACGTCCATTTAGATAATCCTGAACAATTTTGGCATAGTGACAAGGAGCACCATCATGTTGATAGACGACGGGGATAGGATTGTTAGTACCGTCGTCTATCAACATGATGGTGCTCCTTGTCACTATGCCAAAATTGTTCAGGATTATCTAAATGGACGTTTTCCAAATCGCTGGATCGGACGCGGAAGCAACAGACCTTGGCCAGCGAGATGACCAGATTTAACCCCTTTAGATTTCTTTGCATGGGGCTTTATCGAGTCGCACGTCTATCAGACGAAGATTACGAGTCTTGAAAACTTACGTACACGTATACGAACTGCTGCAGATAACATAACCCCGCAAATGCTCCAGAATGTGTTTAGAAATGCTGCGGAACGATTTGAGCTGTGCAGGGATACTGATGGGCGTCACGTCGAATCCTACTCTTAATTATTTAATAAATGTTACCACTTTATCATTTTATGATTGAATTCCATATAATTTCCAAGTGCTTCACAAAAATAGATCCTGACTTTATGTACACCCTGTATGATAAACATTACAGTATATGCTTAGTCAGATGAGGCTGATATAAATTCACAATTTTTCTTCCACTGTTTATCGCTTACAAAAAATATTTTTCCAACTTCAAGCAATTTGTCCTTTTTAGCGGCCCCCATCCCGGGGGTGATGGACACACCTGCATTACCTTTCAATCAGTGAATTCGGCCTTCATGGCCGCCAGAGACAAGTTCGGCCTACCCCGACCTGAAAAACCTGCCACGACGCCAGACCTCGGAAATCTTGGGAGAGTTTTGGTGGAAGCCACAAAGATCATCGCTCAACAGTGAGTGTTCACATACGTCTCGAACAATGAATCGTGGATGTAAGGAATATTATTCATATAATGAAAGCGAGGAGCAGAGCAATGAATTTTAAACAAATTTTAGGTGTTGAAGGTTTCTCCCCAAATAAAATTTGAAAGAGTTCCGACTGAAATTCAAAGATAAAGTAGGACAAATTTATTGGTCTACGTCATTAATTCAGCGTTCGTATTCGCAGGTACAACCTTCCCAAGGACGTGATAATGAATGGGCTCCCGCTGATTAACTCCCTGGAATCGATCATTGGAACAGTTTGCTTCGATTTCCTTAAGAAGAATGTGTGTAAAGTAGAAAGGTATATAAAGCAGTTCATAAGTATACAGTATGTAACTGATTGCTATTTTCGCCTTTCAATAGATATATCTTTTTCTGGAGATATCCTATTTTGGCGTCCCAAATTATTTAACAATTACAAAATAAACAAATAGCGTCCCAAATACAAGCACTTTGCGAATGTGTATATTTATCGCTTCCTGACATGTACGATAGTGCAGTATCCTGTGTGATACATGAAAATTATTGACTGCCCGGTTAAGTCAACTGTACGTCCTTGACGATTGGTTAGGTTAAGTCGTGATATTTTCGTTAGGTTAAACGAAAATATCACGACTTAATCTAACCAATCGTCAAGGGCGTACAGTTGACCTAACCGGGAATTCCAGTCAGTTTTCTCATAAGAAATCAACAAAAATGATTCATCAAAACAAAGCTGATGCTGTTAAATAATTTGGGACGCTATTCGTTTATTTTTGGTTGGTTGAATAATTTGGGACGCCAAAATAAGATATTGTCCTTTTTCTTAACAAGACATACAAGTAAACACACTACAGTATGAAAAAGTAAAATTATAACTGAGGGTAATTTTAATGCATGCGTGATACAAATATATTTAAGAATAATTTCTTTAGATATTAGTTTATCTGTTGGAATAGCATACCTAATTTTAGTGTGCAGTGATAACCAATTTGCGCAGTAATAATTTCAATTTGTGCAGTGATAAATTGAAAATCTGTGCAATGATAAATTAGGTTCTATATATAAATTACTGCACACAGTGCACAGATTTTAAATTTGTCACTACACAAAGTGAAATTATTACTGCGCAAATTGGTTATCACTGCACACTAAAATTAGGTATGTGGAATAGAAAAATATAGTAAACGTTGGTCGACGTTAATAAGGAGATCGATGTAAAATGTACAACACAGAGGAGGGTTAGTCTCCACCTGACGTGGGCCACGTCCCGAGCACGTTTTTTCATTACAACACCACGCTAGGCGTGAGCGAATTCCTGTTTTGCACATTATACGTCAATCTCCGTATTTGTATTTATGTAGGTATGTGTATATATCTATATCACGATGTTTGTTTTTTAAATCACTCTAGAAATATGTACTCCATAATACAATTTGCAGCTTTCATACATAAAAACTTAATAAAGGAAAATAATGAAAATACTTTTGCTTCAATCTGATGGATAATATTCATAAATATACTCGTATTTTCATACCCCTTTTAACATTACACTAATCATATTATTCATTCATAAAAATTCCTGTTCTTAATTGAAAGGTATCGTTCGTATGATGGGACCTGCAACAACTTGCACAACCCAAATTGGGGATCTGCTCTTACAACGTTCAAAAGAAGAATTGGTCCCGATTATGCCAACGGTATGTATAATTACAACCAAGCAATTTTTTTTAAACTCTTGTTCCTGTTTGTTACATGAAATAAATTTTTCTGAATGAGTGAAACAACAATTAGATTAAATTTGTTGGATGTTTATGAATATAAAAATTGTTCTCGAGCTCAAAATTTCTATCAAACAAAGTAATGAAGTTGAAAACTAAAACAAAGACAATTCTTTCGGATCACTTTAACATATTGCTTCCCAAAGCATTCGGGAAGCAATATGTTAAAGTGATCCCTCCTGGGAAGCAATATGTTAGTGATTAACACTGGGAAGCAATATGTTAAAGAGAGGTTCTGGGAAGCAATATGTTAGTGATCCATTATGTTAATTGACTACCCAGTTAGGTGAACTGTACGCCTTTGACGATTGGTTAGGTTAAGTCTTGATATTTTGGTTAGTTTAAACGAAAATATAACGACTTAACCTAACCAATCGTCAAGGGCATACAAAAAAACAGTTTATTAAAGCGGACATTTTTTATCGTACTCCTTATCCTAAATATTGGGAAGCAATATGTTAAAGTGATATACACTGGGAAGCAATATGTTAGTGATATACACTGGGAAGCAATATGTTAAAGTGATATACACTGGGAAGCAATATGTTAAAGTGATCCATTCTTTCTTCTAAGTTTAAAATGTTCCTGTAAATATTTCCTAGTTTTTCATATAATGAAGCATAGACCTATAGTAATGGCTTCAAAGATGGGTGCTCTTCCAATACGTGCTCTACCGTAAAATTTACATTCCAATATGTGCTAACTAACGAAAATATCACGACCTAACCTAACCAATCGTTAGGTCAATTGTACGCCCTTGACGATTGGTTAGGTTAGGTCGTGATATTTTCGTTAGTTAGCACATATTGGAATGCAAATTTTACGGTAGAGCACGTATTGGAAGAGCACCTAAAGATGTTAATATATGAAGCGATTTCTTTGAAGTTTATCTAAAAATCGCTTGTGAAACAATAAAACTAGAATTTTAACAAAATATTAAGGAGACTTGATAAGGAAATAAAAACTATATAATTATATTTAAAATGAAAGAACCATGTCTCTTCCTGACCCCCCGACATAATTTATCCCAGTTTCAATCACTGATGAAGAAATTTCATTTGATGACGAAAAGATCTTAAACTCTCATTCTTTGTATCTAATTCCTTAATTTCTATGTTTGACAGGTTTCACTGTTAAAGCGGGAATCTTAAGTATTTTTTTTAAATATGTAGATTATATATATATATATATATATATATATATATATATATAATATATAATATATATATATATATATATATATATATATAGTACGTGTACAGGGCTATTCAAACTGATTCACCTGATTTCAAATGAGAATATTTTTTAATGTTACAAATACAGTGATATTTGTGATACATCAACCAAAAGAAAAACTGTCTAAATTTTGTCTCACCTCATAAATGCTCTATGTGACTTCCCCTAGTTACACGAGCAACGTCGACACGATAGTCGAATTCCTCCCATACTCGCTCCAGCATGTCCGTTGTCACTGACTCTACGGCAGTAACAATGCGAATGTTTCCTCGAACTGCCGATACCACCGACGGATGCTCTGAGCACCCGGTGGATCTGTTCTGTAACGTCGACGAAACTCACGCTGCACTGTGACTACCGATTTACAGCTCGAAAACTGCAACACACAAAACGCCTTCTGCTGTGCGGACGCCATTTTCACACTGACTGTTTGTTGCTAGGCTAGGCCATGGCTGACTTTGGAGCCCTCTCGCGGTGATCTTGTAAAACTCGGAGATTTCCTCTTTCATGTGGTGTATGCTCAGTTGATGCACGGTTGATAGGTACGGAAGTATTCTCAGTTGAAATCGGATGAATCACTTTGAATAGCCCTGTGTATATATATATATAACACAGACCGTGCATGGAACAAGGAACTCTTCTGGGAAAATTAAATCCACTATAGTCCTCAGGGGACCATTCTGAGTTTGTGTATATATGTTATATATATATATATATATATATATATATATATATATATATATATATATGAAAAATTATTTCACGAAAGTGACACGTGAAAAGTATTTATGATGAATAAAACCACGAAGGAAAAAGAAACACAAAGGGGTGCTCAAGCGCTTTCGTCTAATGACATCCTCAGGAACACAGTGTTCCTGAGGATGTCATTAGACGAAAGCGCTTGAGCACCCCTTTGTGTTTCTTTTCCTTCGTGGTTTTATTCATCATATATATATATATTATATATAGCCTATACTTTGAAATAGGAAAAGTATTTTCAACGTATAGCTAAAATGTCTAAAAGTGAAAAATTATACAATGTATGTACCGAAGTTAAGGTAATTGAGTTTCGCGCGGAGTAACTGAGTCCGTTCCATTTAGGTCAGGAGCGCGGAAGTAAGTTTATAAATATACCCTGGCCTGGTTAAGGTTACAAACTCCTTAGATGCTGACCTATATGGTTAAGAGCAGAAAATACTATAGGAAGCACAGAACGGATTCACTTACCCCGCGTAACCTCAATTACCCCAAGTGACGGTAGTTTCATCCGCGCAATAATGCATATTTTTTCCAGTGATTCAATGATACTTAATTTTCCTCCTTTAAATGCTACTGTTCCTTCTTTTGGACAGGAATTGACGCTCCTCGTGAGAGTAAAAACAGTCACCCTTTACCGTCAGCGCGTTCAGTCTCCGCTCACATACACAGAGATGAAGGCTTACATGATCACGCAGTAACGATCATGAATGTTGCATGGGGTCAAGCCCTTGATCATGACCTTACGCTAACGGCGGAATCCAGATGTACGTATACAGCCCTGCATATATATTTTAAGGTTTCTGAAAGGAAATGTGCACTTGAAAACATTCATATAGTCAAGTGCGTAGATCTTCCGACGAGTGTTTTAATATCGTTTAATTTTACACACTTAAACTCTGTTGTGTAAATTGTGTGTACAGGGTGATTCAAAAGTCAGGTTACATAGGGATATACTGTATTATGTAATGAGACAGGGGAATAGTCACATCACATGTTCGATATGGCCACCGTTAACGGCAATGCACTTGTGCAACCAGCTAGAAATATCACATCAATGCGCTCCTCCTTCGATAACATCTCATAACTCATTTACCTGCAAAGAAACAGAAAAGCCCTATGTAACCTGACTTTTGAATCACCCTGTAGAATTGTTTTCGCTTATTGTTTCTATGGGAATTGTTTTTGGTAATGGTAAAGCATATTAAAATTCATATATCATAATTATATACAATTCAACAACTCGGTGGTGTAGTGGTTAGCGTCGCTGACTACGAATCCATCGGCCCCGCTGGTGGGGCGTGGTTCGGATTCCACGTTAAAACTGTAGGTCTAAGGTGGAGTGAAAAGCTTGACCTTCGTCAGAATGAACAATTCGGCCGGAAGTTAACCAAAGATTACGAAAGGGGTATATATATATATATATATATATATATATATATATATATATATATATATATATATATATGCGCCTCGGTGGTGTAGTGATTAGCGTTCCTGACTACGAATCCATCGGCCCCGGGATCGAGACCCGGTGACGGCAGCAGGAGCGCAGCAAAACCCAGCTGTTCATCCTTCCACACAATAAAAAGAAAGTGGTTGGTAAATAAATGGGTACCCTGGGTGGCCTAGTGGTTAAGACGCTGGGCTGCTGGTGGGGCGTGGTTCGGATTCCTCGTTAAACTGTAGGAATGAAGTGAAAAGCTTGACCTTCGTCAGAATGAACAATTTGAGCGGAAGCTAACCAAAGGTTATATATATACAGTATCCCCCTCGATTAGGTACTCCGGCTTGCCGGGCCGAGGGGGCTCGTACACCTCGTGGGTTGTTGAGGTTTCCTCAACTCCTCGCGGGGTGTGGGCGAAGAGTTACCTAGTTGCGTTTGTTTTTTTCCCTTTCCTTTTCTTCCCCCCCCCCCTTTCTTTTCTTTTTGCTCCCCCTTTTTTTTCCGTCTCTCTTGGAATTTCTTTTGTCTTGACTCGGTCCTGTGCCTCTGTCAATCGTAGTATCCCCCCCCCTCTGTTTGTATTTGCAGTCTTGGGGTCATCGGGTGCACCCGCCGGGGGGCATCGCTCCGTGGCTGAGCCGTGCTCCGGGGATGGTACGGGCGCCCGGACCGCTGCTGCGTCTGGATTGGGTCTTTGCTTGGCCCTTAACGGACAGATCTCCGTAGTGCCAATCTGCTGTTTTTAAAACGACAGTTAGGTTGGGGGGCGGGCTACCCGGGACGTTGGGCCTGCGCCTTGAAGGATGCAGCGGCGGATGGTGCATCGCCTTGGGTCCGAGACTGTCTTTTTTGTAAAGCTACTATTTATGGGTTCTATTTCTAAACTTCACTCCCCTCTTGTTGACGACTCTGGCCCGCCCTTGGATTTGGATAAGACTACTACTTCTGGTCGTTCAGCGGCCTCTGCCTCCGCTGGATTGACCTTCAAGCCGTATGGCCCCCTCTCGTCCTCTGCGGCGTCTGGCTCTCGTGGCCGGACTCGTGGTGGCCGTAGGGCGGGGTCTTCGCGGCCCTTGTTCTCTCGCCCACTCTCGGTTACCGTTACACATGGACCTGTCCCTGCTGTCAATTTCTGTCCGGTGGACAGGTTCCTTGTTCTCCGCCCTTCCGCTGGCTCCCTTCCGGGAAACTCGGAACGGGTGTTTCAGCGCCTTAAGACGATAGGGGTTCCCTGTCGTTATGATATCCGCCCTCTGAAGGATGGGTCTCTTCTTTTGAAGTCCCGTTCTTCGGGGTGACTGGGTCCCTTCTACAGTTGCAGGATGTCTTGGGTTGCAGAGTTTCTGTGACTCCCCATCCGCAATCGAATAGCTGTCAAGGCACCATTTTCGTTTCCCGTCTGCTGTCAATCCCGGTTGGCGAGTTGCAGGAGGATCTTGCCCCCCAGGGGGTAACGAGGGTCTTCCGCTTTTCGTCGCGCCGGGATGGTGCTCTTACCCCGTCCGCTCGTCTGCTCCTGACCTTTGACTCCCTTGTGCCTCCGGCCCAGGTGTTCTGGGGCGTGGGTGATCGCCGGTCGTGTGAGTTTTCGGTGCGACCATATGTGCCTGACCCGGTTCGCTGCTTTGGCTGCAACCGGTTCGGCCATGTTAGCTCTGCGTGCCGCCGTGAGGGTAAGCTATGTGTCCGCTGCGGTGGGCCTGCGCACCCTACCCCGTGGACGAAGCCCCCGCGGTGCTCGAACTGCTCGGGGGCCCACCCTTCCTCCTCTCGGGACTGCTCCGTTTTCAAGTTTGAATTCGAGGTGCGGTCCTTAAGGACTACCGAATTCCTTAGTGCGCGGGAGGCGCGCGATAGGGTCCGTGACCGGGAGCCGCGGCGGGGGTTGTCCTACGCTGCGGCTCTTGGCCCTGGCGGGTCCTCGGGCCCCTCCCGTGCTACCCCGGCGTCTACCGGAGTGGTGCCCCCCCTGGAAGTTCCGGGGGTTGGTGGTCCTCCTGGCGCCGCGGGTCCTTCTTGTTCCTCTGCCTCACTTTCAGACATCCCATCTGATTCCCTGCCTACAAGTGCCCCTTCTCCCTCTCCGGCCTTGGGGTCTGGATCCTTGCCTACTCGTCTCTCGGGTGGGGAAGGTGATGCCCCGAAGGGGAGGAGGAAGCGTCGCCGTGGTCGGAGTCGGAGTCCTTCCGACCCGATCCTGACTGCTGCTCGCCCTGCTTCCCCTTCTTCCCCTTCTTCACCGGAGGGGAAGCGGTGCGCTGCTCCTGATCCGCTCGGGACTCCCCCCCCCCTATACGGAGGGCTGGTGAGGCGTCACCTCCCGGTGCCCCGACCAGTGTCCGGGTGTCGGTTGAGGTACACCGCCCCATGACACCCTCGATTCCTGACTCTGTTCCCATGATAGACCCGGTCGAGAGGGGCCTGGCCCTTCTTCATGGAGTCTCTCTCCCTTCGGCTCCTGCTGAGAGTGGTCGGGTCTCTCTCCTGGATCTACCTCTCCCACCTGTGGTGGACCTTTCCTCCCCCCCCCCGTCAGTGCTTGTCTGGTTTGACGAGCCCTCGGACATCTGATTCTCCCCGGCCCCCTCTGGTGGGGTTAGGGGTTTCGGCTGGGCCCGTCTCGTCGTCTCTCCCCCTCCAGGGGAGCCCCCCTCTGACCTCCCTGTTCTACTCTCCACTTCTCGTTCTACTACGGGTGAAGCAGCTGCGGGGTCGGTGGCCCCTACCACCCCTCCCGTTCGGGGTGAGTCGGGGAAGCCGATTCCGTCCCTGGTTACGGACCGTTGAGTTTGCTGCTCAGCTTGGTCCGTGGCTATTTCGCTGTTTTCTCTGCCTCTTATAATGCCGCTTCCCCTTACAGTTCCATTTTGCATTGGAACTGTAGGGGGCTTTTAGCTAACTGGGAGAACCTTGCCTCCCTGCTGGAGAGCGAGCGGCCTTCCTGTGTTTTTCTCCAGGAGACTATCCTGGCTGTGCGGGGGCTCCCTCGTCTCTCTGGCTATGATGGTTTCCCTTGCACCCCGGATGAGCGCACACGCAGGCGGGGTGCGGCGATTTATGTGCATCATTCGTTACCATAGCGAGATGTGCCTCTTCGCACTTCCTTGCAGGCTGTGGCTGTGCGGCTCTTTTTAGATCGCCAGTACACTGCTTGCTCGATTTATATTCCTCCTCATGACCCTCCTTCTCGCAACGCGGTTCGCGAGTTGGTACTGCAACTGCCTCGACCGTTTCTCCTCCTCGGGGACTTTAACAGTCGCGACCCGGCTTGGGGAGATGTCCGGTCGACTAATGTTGCTGGTATGTTACTCTCCTTAATGGAGGAACTTTCCTTTGCGTGCCTCAATTCCGGTGACCCTACTTACTTCCACGAACCCACGGGTTCATTTACCTGTATTGATCTCTCCTTGGTGTCCCTCGATGCCTTACTCGATTTTTCGTGGAAGGTGTTGGGGGACTCTTATGGCAGTGATCATTACCCAGTCTGTCTTGAGCCGGTCGGACCGCAGCCGGGTGTCTCGTCTCGACCGAGGTGGTGCCTTGCGCGGGCTGACTGGCCATCCTTCCGAGCTCGTTCCGTCATTGCCCGTTCGGTGTTGAGCTTTGGCTCTGTGGATGAGAGCTTGGAGTTCTTCGAGCGGGTATTGATGGGCGTCGCGGAGGGCTGTATTCCTCGATCTTCCGGTAACCCGCGGACGCGTAGCGTCCCGTGGTGGACTCCAGCATGTCACCGGGCGGTGTGCGAGAGGAAGAGGGCGACGCGCCGCTTCCACCGCACCCGGCGCGCGGACCACTTGATTGAGATGCGGCGGGCGAAGGCTTTCGCCCGCCGGACTCTCAAGTTGGCCCGTCGGGCCTCTTGGCGTGCTTTTGTGTCCGGCATTTCCTCGTCTACCCCTTCTGCTGCTGTGTGGCGGAAGGTACGTAGTATCGAGGGGAAGCCGGTCCTTGCTAGTCGCCCTGTCCTTCGGGACGGGGACGGCTTCCTTTCGGATCCTGTTGCTGTGGCCGATCGGCTGGCTGGGGCTTTTGCTGCGGTTTCCCGTTCGCCTTCAGCTGCGGATCGTCCTTTGTCGAATGTTACGTTCCCGCCGCCTGGGAACGAGCCCTATAACCGTCTCTTTACGATGCGGGAACTTCGGGCTGCCTTGGCAACCCGTCGTTCTTCCGCCCTGGCCCTGATGACATTCCGTATGACTTTCTTTGGAATCTGCACCCGATGGCCCTACACTTCTTGCTGGATCTTTTCAACCGGGTGTGGGTTGAGGGGTCGTTCCCTTCCCGTTGGAGGGAGGCGATTGTGGTCCCGATACCTAAGCCGGGGAAGGATCCGGCGGAGGTGGCGGGCTATCGGCCTATTGCCTTGACGAGCTGCTTATGCAAGCTCCTGGAAAAGATGGTGGCCGTTCGACTTTCATTTACACTGGAGTCGCTTGGGTCATACCCCCCGACCCAGTATGGCTTTCGTCGATTTCGGGGTACTCTGGACCCCCTTCTCCTCCTTGGTCATGATGTACGGGAGGCCTTTTCCCGCCGGAATCTTGTTCTGGCCGTCGTCTTCGATGTCCAAAAGGCCTATGACACGACCCGTCGGGGAGTTGTCATGGACCGTTTGAAGTCTCTTGGTTTTGTGGGCTTTTTGCCCACATTTCTTCGTAACTTCCTCTGCCGTCGCACTTTCCGCGTCCGTAATGGTGCGGCCCTATCTGACCTGTATGTTCAGGAGGAGGGGGTGCCCCAGGGGTGTGTCTTGAGCGTCTCCTGCTTCAATCTGGTCATGTCTGCGCTACCGGGAGCCCTTCCGCCCTCGGTGCGATGTTCCATCTATGCCGACGATCTGGCTGTCTATGCCGCGGGAACGAGTCCCCCCCTCGTGGAGAGGCAAGTCCAACTCGCGGTCAATCGGGTTGAACGCTGGGCGTCGTCGGTGGGCCTTACGCTGTCTTCCCCGAAGACTTCGTGTGTGGCCTTCCTTCCGTCGAGGAGACGGGGGTCCGGCGCCGTCCCGACCTTTAATCTTACACTCGGGGGTCAGCCTCTGGCCCTCGTTCAGTCGGTGCGTTTCCTGGGGGTGGTTTTCGACAGCCGTTTGAGCTGGGTTCCCCACCTTGCCGGCTGCGCGAGTCTGTAAGACGTACCCTGGATTTACTGGGACATCTATCGCATACTACATGGGGCGCGGATAGGCGGACACTCCTCCGTTTGTACGTGTCCTTGGTACAATCCAAATTAGATTATGGGAGTGTGGTGTATGGCTCCGCCTCCCGTACGGCCCTTCGGATACTGGATCCCGTCCTCTCTAGAGGACTGCGCATGTCATCTGGCGCCTTCCGCTCCTCTCCGGTTGATAGTCTGCAGGTTGAGTGCGACATCCCTCCCTTGGGGGATCGGATGTCGTTCCTCATTGCTAAGCACTATCTCCGGATCCTCCGTCTTCCCAACTCTCCTCTGTTCCAGGTGGTGGAGAGGCGTTCTGCCGGGATGAGGGTTGGTATTTCACCGACACGGTGACCTCCCTCCTCGATGGTATGGGCACTCCTCCTCCATCCGTTATACCGGTCTCTTTCAGGGGTGTTGCACCTTGGGAGAGCACCCCTGTTGCGTGCTGTAGGGCGTTGCGCCCCGTTCGCAGGACCGATTCGGACTCTGCCTTGCTTCGGTCTCTGTTCCTTCAGCATGCGGCGTGTCACTCTGCATGTGTTGCGGTCTTCACGGATGGCTCGAGGTCGTCGGGGGCGTTGGAGCCGCGGCTGTTCCCCAGTCGTCTGCCCTTGCTCCCCGATGTACCCGTCTCCCTGATGAGGCTTCCGTTTTCACGGCGGAGCTCTATGCCATTCTGAGCGCTCTGGAGGTGGTGCGGAGCATCCGGATGGGTCGTTTGCCATCTATTCGGATTCCCGCAGTGCCCTGGATGGCCTGGAGTGTTTTGACCCTGTCCACCCACTGGTCCGACGAATCCAGCTACTGTGCCATACTCTTGTCGCTTTCGGTGGCAAGGAGGTGGTATTTTGCTGGGTCCCAGCACATGTTAACGTGGCTGGAAATGAGGCTGCCGATCGAGCTGCCCGTTCCGCGTGCCGACTGCAGGTTTCACCCGTGTCCCTCCCTTTTTCCGATTATATCCCTGGCTTCCGTAGGTTTTTGCGCTCCCGGTGGCAGAGTCGCTGGGATGGCGCTACGGATAACAAACTTTGCAAGATTAAACCAAGTTGGGATGTTGGGCCTCTTCCTTCATCGGTCGCGCCATAAGGAGGTGGCTCTGGCCCGCCTCCGTATTGGCCACACCCACCTGACCCATGGCTATTTGATGGCCGGGGATCGGGTGCCCCGATGTCCCAATTGTGACGTCCTACTTACAGTTGCCCACCTCCTGGTGGAGTGTCCGCTTTACTCTGCGCTGCGCGCAGAGTATTTTCCCTTTTTGGAGAGCGTCGGGCCTTGTGATAGGCTTGGCGCTCTTCTGTCTGAAGGTCCCTACTTTTCGATAACCGGGTTGTTCTCCTTCCTCTTTCGCTCCCGACTCCTTTACCGGCTGTGACTCCGCTATGATCTTTCTGCTTTCCCCCGACCTCCTCCTCCTCCTCCTCCTCCCCCGTCTATTGTTCATTTCCATTAGTTGTTCCATAATCTTCGTCCTGTGTTCGCTCTGCTATCCACCTTTCTTTTGGTGGCCATGAGCGGTCATACTTTGAAACAAAAAAAAATATATATATATATACAGTATATACAGTGTGTGTGTGTGTGTACAGGAGTTCGTTTCTAGGAGCATGGATACCGATAAAAATATATAAAATGGGGACTCAATCCAAACAGGGGACGTCAACTACGGAAATTTTAAAAACTACTTGAGCATCATCCAATACCATTTATAACAATATTGCCACATTTTGATACCTCCAGAATTGTTTGTGTGCTTACGTATTCTGTTGTGTGTTTTTTATGCCTGAATCAGTGGCGCTGCCTAACAGATACAAGCTGAAACACGAGTTCATAGGCTCCAGTGTGTATTTTTATTGGTTTTTAGTTTGGAATTCCAGCCGAGCTTTGAACGGCCAAGCTCTAAAGGGACACCTTAACTTATAGCCTAAGTTGAGCTAGACTAAAACAGATTTTATGGAGGTCCTATTCGGTCCTACTTCAAGGTTGTCGACTCGACGAGGGCCTACTTTAGGCCTAAGTTAGTATAAATAAAAAAAGGGGCAATATTTATGGTCTTCTTTCTAAAACTTACAACAACAACACAACCTGCACCACTGAACGGTGCAACAATCCTGCATCTAAACTACAAAACTGAATTACAAGAGAGTTCTCTATAAGACTACGCCCTATTAGTGCCACATTGAACAAAAGAGCAGAAGGGACGGTTGGCTCTAAAATAAATGACAATTTTTCCCTAACCTTACAATTATGAGATGAATTTGTATATTTTAACTTAATATATACACACAAGCAATTAATTTATTGGGGTTGTTTAACCTCCTTCGCAACATCTAAGGTCATATGACGGAGGGGACCTACAGCTTTACGTGGGATCCGAACCACGGGTCGCTACATAATCTGGGCGGGGAGGACGGTCTCCCATCCAACTACTATCCAGACCCGATGATATAGCCTATACAAGCAATGCTGCATTAATCAGTTGTCATCATATCGTTGTGGGATTATAGTGGCTCTTCCTCTTCTAGATTTAACAGCTGTGAAGAAATTAACATTTAAGAAATTAACATTTAAGAAATTAACAATAACGCGCTCTTTTAATAAATCATTGTTTTATTCCAAATTAAAATCGCCATCCATACAAAATATATGAAGGCCTTACTATGAAGCACATTTATTAACTAAAAACTAATGAAGTTTTGACTAACATAATTTTTTAATTTTAAACATAACTGGAGTTTTTTCTCTAATATATAAAAGCGTATTCACTGTAAACATATTTGCTATGTCCCCAGAATCACGCATATGTTTCTGCCTTCAAATTCTTTTCCACTCTTATTTGTATAATGCATGATCTTGAAAAACAATATCTAGCCAAGTTGGTCAAAGTTTAAACATCTGGTATGTATGCATATGTATGTGGGTATGTAATACTGTATTCAAGCACTGAAGAAAGAGAGAGGAGGAGGGTGCGGAGGGTGCGAAGAGTGTTACTGAACCGACACAGATGATGATGATGATGATTATAAAATCCACAAATACACATTTCGTTTGCTTATCGAATTTTGACACACATAGTCCATTGTCTTTGTGAATGGCTAAACTTTTCTCTTCCTACTTCTAAAGGCGATTGCCTGTTGTAACTAATTATGGTAATTAACTGTTATTAATAATGCCTTCGCGCTTGCAGTACCTGACACTAATGAAAACCCCAGATGTTGCGACAGGGATGCCAATTCCCCGAGTGCTTCCCCATTATGGTGACAGAGAAAGATGCTTTTTTTGCCCTCTTCAAGCAAAACTGCCTTTCTGTCGTTAGATCGGTGCCAGGAGTGTCGTACAACTGCAAATTTGGCAAGTCAAAATTAGTTCTGTTGCTCACTCGCATTCGGAATTTTCAAATTAATGCGAATAATAGGTTATTATATTCTTAAACGTCTCCAATCTACTGAAATAAAAACAAATTTATGTAATTTTTCACAACCCTCAACTTTATTTAACTTGTTTCTGAAGAGTAGCACAATTATGCTTCGAATGTCACAAATATTTTAGAATTTTATTAAGATTTTATCCAAAATTTTACTTTGTTCGTGTTTTGAATAGAATTTGGTTTCAGTGTACTAAATTAAATTAAACCCAATGAATTGAATTTGATTGAATTTAAAAACCCAATCGTTTTTAGATTTTATTCTTGTGAAACTTTATTGTCTGCTAAATTTATTTAAAGTATTTATTAATTAATGGCGAATTTTCATGATTCTTCAAACATTTTTTATTTAACTAAAAATCTTTACATAAATTTTAGGTCCTCGATCTCAAATTAACGAAATTAGCTCTTACATCGACGCCAACTGGGTGTACGGAAGCAACATGGAGACAGTGAGTAGACTTCGCCTCTTCAAAGGAGGCCTTCTGAAGGTGGGTCAATTTGACATTCGAGAATCAACTGGGCAGGTTCTTGTGCAAAATGTGAAGGATAGGGTACGATAAGAGTAAAAAGCAACACTGTCAAATCTTCCAAATGAGGCGGGATTTGAACATTGGCCATTAGGTCGAAACGAAAGTAACAGTAGTGAATATGTTTTCATGCAGGAAGGTGGGGCCAAGGGCGAGCGCCCGCAAAAACGCCCCCTATATAAGAAGGAGAGAGCCGCAATCAAGGTCTCCGAGGCCACTTTTTTTAAATTTTGAAAAGATTGTGTAGTGTGTAAAATGCATGTATGTGTAGTGATGAATAGAGGGAGAAGTTTTTGAGAGCATGTTGTATTGCTGACAGGGTAGATGAGACACGTAAAAAGATCAGCTAAAGAGGCCAGTGACAGGAGAAACGGGAGTTCCAACACTTCCTTTCTCCTGCCAAACGTACCCCTCCCCCTTCGATGTAGTGTAGTTCCCTGGTCGATTGGTGTCTACAATCCTCTCCTCTCTCTCTCTCTCTCTCTCTCTCTCTCTCTCTCTCTCGTATATAGATATAGATATATAGATAGATAGATATATATATATGTACAGGGTGGGTAAAAAAAAGTAACCCCTCAGAGGTAAACTGTTACATTAAAAAAAGTAAGGGGACTAGAGCTTCCAAACTTCATAGATGCTTACCTTAGCATGTTGTTCATCTTAATGAGAAGTTGCTCGTTGTGTCCCCCTTCCCCTTCCTGCTCAACGAAGGCCTCCAAACGTGGATGTTAGGCTTCATAGCGAGAAATTTCGAATTTAAATCGAAGAATATTATATTGCCCTCATGAGTCAGGCCTCATTTGGAATATGCCGTTCAGTTTTGGTGCCCGTATTTGCGTGAGGATATTGATAGGTTAGAAAGGGTTCAGCGTCGTGCCACGAAACTAATTCCGTCATTGCGCAACAAGCCTTACGAAGATAGAATTAAAGAGTTAGACTTGCATTCACTCGAAACTAGGAGATTAAGGGGGGAGCTTATTGAAGTTTTCAAAATCGTTAATAACATCGATAACGTAAATTTTGACAAACTGTTCACTTTCGATAATAGCAATACTCGTAATAACGGATTTAAGTTGCGTGGCAGACGTTTCATTACTACTAAAAACTTCTTTACGTTTAAAGTAATTGATAAATGGAATAATCTTCCCGCGCCTGTCGTGAACTCTACCAGCGTTAATGTGTTTAAGAACCGTCTTGACCGACATTTTAAAAATATTAACGTTGTTTAAAATAAAAAAAAACAATTAGCAACAGGAGCTCTGGGGGTGGTGGTCGAGGATGAGTCTGTTGACGATTAATGCCAGCTTGTGACATGCCAGCGTGTGATGCCAGCAATAAAATTATTAACAAAAAAAAAATTAGACTAACACGAACGTAGATGTAGCTCGTAACGTAAACTAACCCACTTTTTGTTTAACTTTACCTACTTTTTTTTTCTTATCCTCTCCTTACTTTGCATGGCTGTAACTCTTTTCTTGCATGTTTGTAGTTTGCATGGTATGACAGTGAGTTAAGACTGTGTTTGCATGGTTTGTAAGCGTTCTTATTTTACTTCTTTTCATCTTTCACCCCTTTCCGGCAGAGTGGGCTGCATCCTCTACCCAGAGCCGGATTTAGACGTGTGGAGGCCCTGGGCAGCCTCCATGTGGAGGCCCCCCTACCTTAGGGGAAGACATAATTGAAGTCATCCATAAGATTCATAATATAATTAACATACATACACTTTCAAAACATCGTGCACTCTTGTGTCTGTCCATTCCACTCATTTCTGCAAAAAATGAAAGCCTCGGGTTACTCGGGTATTCCATTATAGTGAGAGTAGGCCTAAAAGAGTAATAAAAACAAAATAATAATCAGTACACAACAAATAGTAATTGGTAAAAGTTTATGTACTACAGTGGTATTGGATGCGCGTGTTTTTTTGTTGATCATCTATCGGGTTTTTCTAGTTTCGGGTTTTTTCTATTTTGATAATGGCTTGTCAATATGTGGAGGCCCCAAGATGTGGAGGCCCATGGGCAGCTGCCCACTTTGCCCACTCCTAAATCCGGCCCTGCCTCTACCTCCCTATGGAGTGGAGGACTGGTCTGCAACAGCTGGAAGTATTCTCTTCGACTATTTTTCCGACTTGTCGGCAGTGGCCGGCGGATGGATGGTGATGGTGTCTTTCTCTCTTTCTGAATGAATTTTAACTCACGAGTGATAGGTTTTCCTACTTACTTAACCCCTTATTCTCTTCTCTTAACCTCTTACTTTCTTCTTTCTCTCGGGCTAACCTTAGCGTGGATCTTAGGGTCTTTATTAGCCTTAGCTTCTGTAGATCTGTAGAATACACCTGTTTACATATCGTTGTGACACCTTCTCTCAGCCGAGCAGAATTCTTTCGCGTAGTTCAACTATGTCTCTTATATTGGTACCAGGGATGTAAACTTGGACTTCAGGGCTTCCCAAACACCATAATCTAGTGGTGAAAGATCGGGGCTACTAGCCGACCACATATTGGGTTCGATAAAATCCGGTGTTTCGTTCTCAAGGAATGTGACAGTTTGGCGTGCTTTGTGAGCAGGGCCTCCATCTTGTTGGAAAGTATATCTTTCACCACTAATTCGTCGAATATCAGTTAGATAGAGTGAAATATATACTTTCCAACAAGATGGAACCCGTGCCCACAGAGCACGCCAAACTGTCACATTCCTTGAGAACGAAACACCGGATTTTATCAAACCCGATATGTGGCCGGCTAGTAGCCCCGATCTTTCACCACTAGATTATGGTGTTTGGGAAGCCCTGAAGTCCAAAGTTTACATCCCTGGTGCTGGCACCAATATAAGAGACATAGATGAACTACGCGAAAGAATTCTGCTCGGCTGGGAGAAGGTATCTCAACGATATGTAAACAGGTGTATTGATCAGTGGGGTCCACGTTTGGAGGCCTGCGTTGAGCAGGAAGGGGGACACATCGAGTAACTTCTCAATTAAGACGAACAACATGCTAAGGTAAGCCTCTATGAAGTTTGGAAGCTCTAGTCCCCTTACTTTTTTTAATGACAGTTTACCTGGAGTGCGTCGACGAATTTAAGGGTCCGGTGGGGACAATAAAATGCTTGGCAAAGTTTTTATTTTAATTTACTTGAATCAGAATGCCTTAATATTTGAAATAAAATTAAATGGAAGTCAAGTCGTTTCTTGTTTGACTTTAAATCAAAGTTACTTATTAGACTCAGCTAGATATGTGTCCCAAAGACTTCTTAAGCAATAAGTTGCTTAATCTAATGTCTGTTTGCTTCTCCTCCTGAAGGGAGATAATAACGGATTGGGCTTCCAACTCCAATCCGGAGATTGGCATTCAAACGCCGCGTGCGAAACTCTGCCGAAATCTGAATTAATTTCTCTATACGAATTCGGGCCGCTGACCCGATCCGGAGATCTGCGTCTAACCGCTCAGTGCAAAAATCTGAGTTAAGGGTGCTGAGCCCCTTCTTTTATATTCGAAAAGACGGAACTCCTTGACGTCATTCGCATGTGGTGGTGACGTTATTACCGCGTGTCTTCCGTTTGGTAGAAAGGATTTATCAACGCGAGGTGCTTAGGTCACTTAGCGTGTGACTTCCGTTTGAAAGGAAATACTGAATGAATAATATAATTCTTAAAATAATCTAAACTTTTTGCTCACAGTTCCGTTTCAGGAACGTATTTGGGGTACACAAAGTACGTCAATTATATAAAATTAAATAAACCCTTTGTTTGCATGGGTTGTGGCTATGAACTTGACTTTGAATTTACAGCCTCGGACATTGTCTGATTTTAATCGAAATAAAGTAAATTGGAAGTGAAGGAGGCGAATATAACAGCCGCCCTACCTTTAAAAAAAAAGAAACAATAAAAAACTAAACTTCTCTCTCTCTCTCTCTCTCTACATATATATATATATATATACAGGGTGGCCCATAAGTCCCAATCGGTTATAATTAAAGCAAAGATCCATCTAGCGAATTTTTAAAAAATTACATTAATTTTTTAAAAATCAAACTTATTAGAACTTATTAGAAAATTTTTACTTTGATTTTTTTTTCGTATTTTCGCTTTAATTATAACCAGTTGGGACTTATGGACCACCCATATATATATATATATGCTATGAAACTTAAGTAGGTCACGTGTGAAAATTATTAAATTGAAATGAATCTTTGAAAGATGATTTTTTTCTGGTTTAATTGTTTAACTCACGCAAGTTAATTAGCAGTTGAAATATTAAAAATTAATTATTCCTACTCGCAACTTCGTCATTTGGGGAACAAAATTAATCAGACTTAAAAAGTGTCACATGAAGTGAGTCGCGCCTTCTGTTATTGAGTTTCCTTAAATCGTGAGATCAAACGAAAGTGATTTCATCGCGTACCGAAAATGGAAAATGTACATACTTTTCTAGTTCGGAAGAAGCACATTGTTTACATATTCCGTCAAGTTCGGTATAGATGCCGGGAATGCGTACATGCACGCATTTAATGTTTCTATAGCTAGCTCTTAGCTTTATCTTTATAATAATAACAATAATAATTCCGAGTCATATTATGAAATGGTAAGGTAACATTCAAATGTCCCATATCCCAAGGAAGTGGAGCTTAGGGACCCGAGCAAATGCTACCTAAGCCAGAGTCAATTAAGTAGGAGTGGCCGGCCCGCCGCCTCAGCGCGACATAAGACACCCACCCAGCTCTGGGCAATACTGGGGTTCGAACCGACGACTCAGAGATTCTCAGCATTGCCGAGCGGGCGCTCTAACTGATCGAGCCACGGGACGCTCTATATTACAGAATGCCTTTAATTAAATAAAGGTAAACCAGTCCATAAAATAAGGTGTCACCTAAGAATGTCTCTTCAGTCTCTCCCCGTGTTTCGAGAATATGGACTCATGGATTTGTTGCCACTCAAAATAGAGGACCCTGACCAGGGGTGCATCAGACCCAACAAAGACCTCTTCTGCTTCGACGCAGGCGACGGCAGAGTCAACGAACAGTTGGTAAGTGGAAGCATAGTTTTGAAAGTGTTTAGGAGGGACCTAGAATTCTTCGGAACCTTTAGAAAAACTTTTCTAGAAATATTTAGGTCTTAAACTCTAGAAACAGTGACGTTATGTGAAAATTACAGAAATCTGTGAAGTGAAAAGGTAACAGCCAGAAAGCTCATTTCTCGACGATGTGGGAGTATGTAGTCCAAGGGTTACCTTTGTACACCGTAACCACTTAGTTATCGGGTGCCGAGATTCATGAAGTACATGAAATGAAAAACTATTACACTGAGCGACTAGCTACAGATATAATTTAAATTATTTATTTGACAGTGATGATAATCATAAAATATTTAAATACGTCTAAATTACCACATATCTTCAGAAATAAATGAATAACATTTAATTCAAAATTTAAGGTGTTGGCTGTTGTTCACACACTAATGCTGAGAGAGCACAACCGAATTGCCACCGAACTTCATAAGATCAATCCACATTGGGGCGATGAGAAGTTATACCAAGTACGTCAACCAAATTATTGATATACTTTATTTTATTTTTATTATTCTATTTTTTTTTTAAAAGAAGACAAACAAAGGCTTGAAAATGTTCAACCCAGAGCGATTAAACTAATTCCGTCTCTTCGTCACAAATTATATGATCGGCCCGAGTAGCTTCATGTTCTCCAAATGAAGATTCGCCGATCTTAATTTACATTCCTTAGCCCGCCATTGAGCCTGTATGCTTAGAGAAGCATATAGGCTCAAAGGCGAGCTCATCCAGGTCTTTAAACTTCTGAATAAGATCAATAATGTTGATTATTCTAAACTTTTTACGCTAAACATGAACCCGAATCGTAACAACCAGTGGTGTAGTGCTGTGGGAACGCGTGGGAACGGCGTTCCCTTACTTTTTTTGGTAGACGGAACGGCGTTCCCTCACTATTTCAAATAAATCCGAACTTACAAATCTCTAACGTCATGAAATTTTAAGTCCCACCCCTAGAAGAAATATGAGAAAGAATCATTAACTGTTTCATTTCTTTTAGCTTCGACTGAGGCAATGCTAGCCTATAAAGATCTGATGAAACAGTCACCACGGCGTACCAGTTGTTAACTTTTTTTAGTTAATCATTCCAGTTGTTAGCTATTTTTATTGATCGTACTGGATGTCATATATCTTAACCTTGTGTTCAGGATCTCTTTGAGTAACTCTTCTCCCTTTCTGTTTATTACGACAATTTAAATATGCTTCGCCTATAAAGGTATTTTAAGTACTTTGATTTGTATATAAGTGAATCGATTGGGGGTGTGTATTTTCATTTTCCAACCGTTCAAAAAAATTCTCGGCAGTTTTTTTCTTTATTTCCAAACTTGCTCTGTTTTGACGGGGAGTGGCATGAGGAGGAGGAGGAGGAGGAGAGTCTTCTTGCTTTTCTGTGCTTGTTCTTCTCTCTGTGAATTTGTGGCTGCATGAAGGCTACAGGTGCTCCCTCGAATCAGCTAAGCTATAACGCCGTTGTGTGTGTGTGTCTCTCTCTCTCTCTCTCTCTCTCTCTCTTCTCTTCTCTCTCTCTCTCTCCTCTATATATATATATATAATATATATTAATATATAATATACAGGTGTAGAATTTTGACATGTGGTGGGGCGCTGGTCCACCAGGACTCCTCTGTACGCTTTATTTTCTGCCTTTTATCCTTTTCACTACCTTCTGCATTTTACATCCGGGTTGTTTCTGCCTTCTCACCCCAGATCTTTGGAAAATGAATTTTTTTATAATGTATGTATGTATGTGTAGGGATGTTCTCATAAACCTTTTGAAAATATAAACTAATTAAAAATAGTTACACGAATAAAATTTAATAAAAAATTTTTCCAACAAAGTGGCATATAATGAGAATTGTAAATATTTCTTGTATATTATAGGAAGCGAGGAATATTGTCGCTGCTCAAGTGCAACATATTACCTATAATGAATATTTACCAGTGGTTCTTGGGAAGGAAGTTATGCAGAAGTTTGGGATTATTCTCGAGAAACACGTAAGTATATAGAGCAGGAGTTCTTAACCTTTTTATGTACGTGGACCACTGAGGGACACCCGCTGTGTCTGTGGACCATCTTCAGCGTTTATAGGGGGGGTGAAATCACAATCAAGAAAAAATAATAGCACCCAAACCCTTACTAGAGACAGTATTGGTGGCAAAATATATAACAAATACAGCCACTTCATTACCAAGTTAAATTATACCATTAAGCGAGGACATTTTTTATCATAACAGAAGACAAGAACAAGTTGCTTTGTATGTTTATTTCTATCCTTCCGTGGACCTATGATAAAGAGTAAACAATTTAAGCTTTCATTTCCCTAACAAATGAACTTAAAATATATCTTATTTTGATTTTAAAATTGTGATTTTAACAAGCGATAACGTAAGGTTGTTAGGCATTGAATTACAAGTGAACAATGATTGCATATTAATTGTAAACTGCTATTTACCATACAACAACGGCAGTAATCTAGATGAATACATTGATTTGCTGTACAAAATTAAGTCATTATCAGATAACCCCAAATATTCTCACTGTATAATAATGGGAGACTTTAACGCACATGTGAACTCGGAATTCTTTGGAGAATTGGGTAACATGTGCGAGTCGGCCAATTTAAGTATAAGTGATGTAGATGTATTAGGGGTAGCTAGTGGTAATTTTACATACGTTAGCGATATGAGTGGTACCACCAGGTGGATTGATCATTGTCTCACTAGTAATAATCTAAAGGATCGAATTGTTAGAGTTCATATTCTGCATGATTTCCTTCTTTGTGATCATAGACCATTAGAAATATTAATTAACGTTACCAATTTATGCGCAACACGACTTAACAAGAACTCAATAGGTAAGAATAATCGCGTCGATTGGTCCAATGTTAATATGCAGCAGAAAAGAGAATACAAAGACAGAACATGTCACCTCTTTAATAATTTAGAAATTTTGCACCTTGGCTGTAATAATCCTTGCTCAAATGATTCTCACTGTAAACTCATAGATAGGTATTATAGTAAGATAATATCCCTGTTAAGAGAAACAGGAAGCCCCTTGATTAAATCTTACAACTATCATACTAAGGTTATTCCTGGATAGAATGATTTTACTGCCCCCTGAAGAGGGAATCGAAAGACGCCTACGATTTGTGGTGCTTTCATGGTAGACCCAGATTAGGACCAGTATACATAAATATGTGTAGAAGTCGGGGTCAGTATAAGGCGGCCATAAGGCGATGTAAACAGGAAGAAGAGTCTATTCGAGCATCAAAAGCCTGTGAAGCTCGCATAAATAACGATAATAATAAATTTTGGAAATTTGTTAAGAATCAAACGGGTGTCAAAAATGTCCTCCCTCCGACAATCGATGGGGTGTCGGGGGAGGATGAAATTGCAAAGCTGTGGAAAAACCACTACTCTAACATTCTTAATAGTGTGAGTTGGGATAATCTTAAGATAGATTGCAGCGAAACGATTGTGGGAGGGACAAGGGAAAATATTTTGATATCATTTTCTGAAGTAAAGAGGTTAATTAAAGAGTTAAAGACTGGTTCTGCGTCAGGGGTAGATGACTTATCGAATGAGCACTTAAAATATGCAAATGACGTAGTATGTCTACATATATCATTGCTCCTATCAGCCATGCTTGCTCATAGCTATATCCCTGGTCAAAAATAAGTACGGAGACATTCTGTCCAGCAATAATTACAGGCCTATTGCTGTCGCTTCCTGCTTCTCGAAACTACTAGAAAAACTCTTGTTACTCCGATTAAATGATTTCCTATGGACATCTCCTAATCAGTTTGGCTTTAAAAGGTCCCACTCAACTGACCTGTGTATCTATGTACTTAAAGAAACAATATATAAATACATTGACAGTAATTCAACCATTTATAGCTGTTTCCTTGATATAAGTAAGGCATATGATAGGGTGAACCACAATATTTTATTTGCAAAACTAGAAGACAGGAAGGTTCCCATGTACATATTAAATTTATTGAAATTTTGGTATTCCCACCAATCTTTCACTGTTAGGTGGGGCAATGTACTATCCGAGTGTTTTGGCTCCTCTTGCTGGGTGAGACAAAGTTCCTTGCTCTCCCCTATGCTGTTTAATGTGTATATCGACGGATTAATTGCTTCACTTAATGAGGCAACAGTGGGATGTTGATAGATAACGCAAGGATAAATAACTTAGTTTATGCCGATGATATGGTGTTAATAAGTCCCTCTGTTAAAGGTCTGGACCGGCTACTAAATGTCTGCGAAGTGTATTCGCAGAAACATGATATTCTTTTTAATGTTACAAAAACTAAGGTTATGCAATTTCATCCTAAAAGCTGTAATCAGCCAGCTGATATAAGGTTTAAAATGAATGGTGAAGTAATTGGAAGTACAAGAGTTTAAGTATTTGGGTCAAACTATTACCAGCTCCTTGAGTGATGACTCGGATATAAGAAAACAATCTCGAAGCCTGTGTGCTAAAGCGAATATGACCATAAGGAACTTTCGTTTCTGTACAAGTGAAGCTAAAGACACACTCTTTCGTACTTTCTGCAGTAATATATACGGTCAGCAACTCTGGGTGAATTATATAAAAGGTTCTGGCAGAACCCTAAATTTGCTGTACAACAGGTCTTTTAGACTCTTACATGAATTACCCCCGAGATGCTCAGCTTCGCAAATGTTTGCTACCCGCAATGTCCCAAGCTTCCCGGAGGTAACAAGACGTGCTCAACACAGTCTAATGCAAAGAATTAAAAAATCAACCAACCCGATCATCCAAGCTATCCATGAGTCCTGCCATTTATCCTCTTAGCTATGGACTTCTTGGTACGAAAACGTCTGTCTGTAGCTCCACTTAACTTCGACAGTGCAATATTATTTCTAATCAATTGTATATATTTCTATCCTTAGTGTATGAACTGTCATTGTATTAATAATATTTGTCATATGGACTATAGTCTGCCAATAAATCTTTTCATTTTCATTCATATCTTATATATGGATACATTTATAATAATTTCGCAAAAAAATTTTTAACTAAAATTTCTCAAGTATGTTTTTTTTTCACGAAGGGAAAAAATAATGCTAATTTCAACAATATTCTATAAAGTACAATTTGGATAAATTTTATATTTTGATCGGTTACAGGGATACTTCAATGGGTACGATCCCAAGATTGACGTGTCAATGTCCTCCGACTTCATTACATCCGCTTTCAGATTCGGTCATTCGATGCTGCCTTCAACCATCGAGAGATGGAGTCCTTCCCACAAATACATTGGTGAGTTGAGGGAGATGTTCTTATTCTTCAATTACATCTTGAGACCTGGACGACAGTTATAGCATTAAAATGAGTTTATTTACAATATATCTTTTGATTCATAATCATTCTTGAAATATATATATAATATATATATATATAATATATATAATATATATATATATATATATATATTTCACACAAATCCTATATTAAAAATAGCTCTATGCTGCTGTTAATTTTTTCAGCCATATCAGTTTTTGATAAACTTTAAAAACAAGCGAAGTAGCTTGTAAGAACGACTATTGGACTCGAAGCTTAGAATTAAATAAGGTTATCATACGGGTTTATTATTTCGTAATTGTTCATTAATTTGCTGAATCTAACGTTTCAATATGGTGCTAGCTTCCCAGCGTTTGAGCGAGATGTTGAGGCAACCCTTCGACCTTTACAAGGGAGGTTGGTGCGACCAGTTCACTCTGGGGCTCAGCAATCAAGTGGCACAAGCTATGGATCAGTCACTCACTCAGGAGGTGCGTTTTAGCCAACGTTTTAGTTTGAGGCGGGAACTAAAACATTAGGCTTCCGATACAGAATACTATAAAAGGTTTCATCTCTCCACTTGCTGCCCTTATTTAAATACTTTAATGTTTATTAACACCATTATATTAGTACAGTCTTCAATATATTTCTTTTGTGCAAAGTTTGCTAAAATTATTCATTACTGTACGTTATGCGAACAGGTGACGAACCACTTGTTCCAAGAGCAGAAAAATAAGTTTGGAATGGACTTGGCAGCCCTCAACGTGCAGAGAGGCAGAGAACACGGAGTTCCTTCCTACAATGAATTCAGACACTTCTGCAGTTTACATCCGATCCGATCCTGGAACGAGTTGGAGGGAATCATGCCTAACAAGACTGTCAAGCGATACCGTGAGATTTACAAGTAAGAGATTTCATCGATAAAGAAGGCGTTAGTGTAAAGTATGTAGCAGTTCATATGGTTGAATATACTGTGATACATAATGTACAAAATTTATATTATAAAAATTGAGAAATATATTGAACAATGTTATCTTTAGGCATCCTGATGATATCGATTTGTGGAGCGGAGGGTCAGTGAACGTCCTCTTCCTGCCTCCATGGTTGGCCCTACCTTCGCTTGCCTCATGGGAATCACTTTCAAAGAGCTCCGTTTCGGAGACAGATTCTGGTACGAAAACAAAGGATACCCTTCAAGCTTTACGCCATGTGAGTAAATATTTGTTGATAATGTTATATACCAACTTTTATGTGACATCCGTTTGTAAAATTTTTCCATTCCAACATTCCAAATGTTACTTTTAAAGATTCCATATTAGATTAAATATAATTTAACGTATTTTGCCAAACATTTTTACTTTCTAACATATCTAATATTAAGTACCGACATTAATAAAACAAGTACTAACACAAGCAACAAAATTATTCTCTGTATACGGATATTTCATCGGCAAAAACTAATGCAATTTCAAATCTATTTAAAACCATATTTAATAATTGTTTTTTCTTTCTGCCTTGAAGCTCAACTCGAAGAGATTCGCAAGTTAAAATTTTCTCGAATTGTTTGCGATAACAGCGATGATATTAAAACAATCCAAATATATGTAATGGTACTTTCTGACCATGATATGTAAGTATTTATGAAGAAAAAAATCTTTTTAACTCTTTTTGGGAATGAGAAACTTAAATGACATAGAAGACATAGAATGAAAGTCCTAAAATCCTCATTTTAGGACTGTCAGAAATAAAAATTTTAATCTGGAAAGGCCACATACATATGTATATCTGTATATATGTGTGTGTGTGTGTGTGTGTGTGTATACACTTTAAATGGTTTCAGTCCATTGAATGGCACATTTTATATTCGACCTTTAAATCTGCATATAACTATTTTTCAAGTAAACTGAATGATTCGCACATCTCTAATCATTTTTGGACAGCAGCAATCATTGCTGACCATTGTAAATCTGCAATCGTTTTAAATTACACGAGAACCGATAATGTCTCTTCATATGACCAAAAAATGTAAGAAGATTCGTTTACTTCTGAATTTCTGATAACACTAAAACTAAAACGGGTTACTCCCAAAATCCAGTCAATATCTTTAATCAGTATCGATAAAAAATGTAATATCTTTTAATATTTTTTGTACATTGTTGACAACTAAGGATGATAAAACATTTACATAAATTACTAAAATATTTTGGCTAACTTAAAAAAAAAAATTCTGCTCATTTACATGACGTATTCAGTAATTTCAGAATTAATGTGTGTGTGTATATAATGTAATAATAATTAAAGATTAGTTAAATAAAAATTAAAAGTTGATTGGATATATTCCATGAATTGTAGTTTGTCAGGCAATTTATATTGTCCAAAACGCATATATTCATAGAAATACGAATAGCACACAATTAATATTGCTCTAAATTGGTAGCAATTTAGTTAACTTTCTTGCATCTTACACAGCCCACAGAAATATATCATCAATGAGAAATAGCAGTGCACTTATTTTGGATCCTTAATTACTGTAATAATTTCAATACTTAATTTAAAATATGAACTAATTTTTCTAATTATTATAACAAAACAATGTAACTTAAAGCAATCATGGGTGAGGAACTTTTTATGTTTGTTCTAAAACCGGTCAGTGGAACGAACAAAGAGAAAAAAAAGTGCTTTCACCCTACCTATCACTTTTAGTTTTATATTTAGACAGAAAAATCATTAAATATTAACACTTAAATAATTCGCTATAAATTTGTGGATATAATTTTTAACTTAGAATCTGAACCTATATTGTTTCAATATTTTAATTTACTTTCTTGCTTTCTTTTGTTACTTCCTGCTTTTACTTTTCTTATTTCTTCCATGCTCTCTATCGTAGCCAAAAGATGTTAACAAGTTCCCTAACGTGAACAATTAGTTTGTGACATCTGATTTTTTTTAATTAATTAAAGTATAATACAGTGCCCGCGAAAAGTATCCGATCACTCAAGAAAATACAATATTTTCCCTTGATATTCAGAGACACGTAATTCACTTTCTATTTGTTCTAGCGACATCTGGTAACTTTGAGGTTGCTCGCTGATATGAGAGCTATCCAACGCATTCTCAAATTAGTGTTCTGGTCGCCTTCGTTGCGGGTGGCTGTGTCTCAAATTTGTCAGATTTCACTGTTTGTGTAAATTTCTTGATTTTTTTTTTTTTTTACAGAAAGTGGTGTAAATAAAATTTATATATAATGTGTGCTAAAAAACAACTTAAGAGTGATTGTCGAGGTGCTATTGTTGCTTTGCATGCATGTGGGAAATCACAGAGACAGATAGCTAAGGAATTAAACATATCCCAAAGTACCGTTAATTTATGGGTTTCACGGGCTAAGAACAATGGTGGCCTAACCACGCCAGTCCCTAAAAAACGATCTGGCAGACCGAGAAAAACAAATTCGCGAACAGACAAACTTATGAAACGTTTAGTATTGAAAAACCCAACAATAACTGCGAAAGAAATAAAATTTAATATGAATAATTTGTTATCTGGTGTTTCTGAACGAACTATCCAGGAGCGGCTCCAAAAGAACTCGGATTACCATCTCGCCATGCTGCTAAGAAACCGTTCATTAATGAAAAAATGCGTAAAAAACGTCGCATTTTGTAAAAAATACATTAATTGGACTGTTGATGACTGGAAGAAGGTTTTATTTAGCGATGAGTCGACATTTTTGACATTCAGAAGTTGTCCAAAAAAGGTTCGCCGGCCTATTGGCTCAAATAGGATGGACCCTAAATACACCCTAAAGACAATGAAACACCCTCCAAGTGTGATGGTTTGGGGTTGTTTCGGTTACTATGGGCGTGGAAACTTATATTTTCTTCCGAAGAACACAACTATGAATGGTGCACGGTATTTAGCAATGCTACAGGATAAACTTCCAATGGCAATGGCAATCCAAAGGACAAAAACATACATGCATGATGGTGCACCATGTCACAGGGCCAAAATAGTGACAAAATGGATTACTGACAATAAATTTGATATTTTGGATTGGCCTGGTAATAGTCCAGATCTCAATCCGATAGAAAATCTGTGGCTAATAATAAAAAATAAGGTTGAATGCCACGACACTGGCTCAGTCGAAAAATTACAAAGGCCATCAAAAAGGTATGGTGCAAGGAAATATCAGTGGAAGTTTGTCAAAACTTGATTAAATCCATGCCAAAACGTCTAGAACAAGTCATCCAAACCAAAGGACAGATGACAAAATACTAATATAAGGTTAGTATACATTTAAACATTGTTTTTTATGTAAAAAATACAAATTTCAAGGGTGATCGGATACTTTTCGCGGGCACTGTAGGTAGGTTACATGAAAGTGGGTGTGCGGTAGATTTTTCTCCTTGGAGGGTTACTGAAATAATTAAAGATAATTTTTTATTTATTAAAAAAATTAATTAGTACTCTCGGAAATTATTAACTGAAATTGTTTCAAATTTTAATGCAAGGTTGCATAGAAAAAATAATTCAACTCTTAAAATTACTAATTATTTTCTTTTCTTTTAAGCGAAAATAAATTTTACTTTATCCAGCAGCCTATTTTTCGCAAGTAGTCTCTGCAGGTGTAGCTCCCAATAAGAGCAATGATGGGACTTCTATTTTCATTTTATTACTAACTGGGACAACTTTTTCCACAGAAATCCGAGAGTGTCTTGCGTATCTAACATTCTACCCAGGATGGATTTTTCCAAGTGGCAGGATCACCACCACGGCATTCACTCCGGAGGTCCCCATTTTTAAGCTACATCACCGCAAATTTAAAAAAATCGAAAAGGACTAATTCAATTAAGAAAACTGTTTTTTTATTTTATTTCATCTGTCTCAGCTATAGGTCCCGTGCAAGAAAAAAGGCCGGATTTGCATAGGCTACGTCGTTGGTAATGTCATAACACCGTTTCAAGTGGATTAGCAAAGTTAATTGACATTGGGTCTGGGTGGTAGTTGGATGGGGGACCGTCCTTTGTGTCCAGATTATATAGGGACTCGTGGTTTGGATCCCACGTAAAGCTGTAGGTCCTCTCCGTCATATGACCTTAGATTTTTGGAAGGAGGTTAAATAACTCAAGCAAACATAATTACATTTTCACACACACACACACACACACACATCGGTGGTGTAGTGGTTAGCGTCGCTGACTACGAATCCATCGGCCCCGGATCGAGACCCGATGACGGCAGCCGGCGCGCAGCAAAATCCAGCTGTTCACCTTTCCACACAATAAAGTGGTTGGTAGATAAATGGGTACCCTGGGTGTCATAGTGGTTAAGACGATGGCTGCTGGTGGGGGTGGTTCGGATTCCACGTTAAACTGTAGGTCTAAGGTGGAGTGAAAAGCTTGACCTTCGTCAAAATGAACAATTCGGGCGGAAGCTAACCAAAGGTGTGTGTATATATATATATATATACACAGGGTGTCCCATAAGTCCGGCATCAGAGGAAAATAATAAAAAAATGCAAAACAAAAGCTTTTATTACAGAACGTGCTCAATATGTCCACCATTGTTTTCAATACACAAATTCAGACGTGATACCCAGTCAGCAAGCACACGGTGAATGATGTCAGGAGTAATGGTGTTACATGCCCCAATAATGCGCTGCCGCAAATGTTCAACACTCCTAATTTTCTCTGCGTATACCAGCGCTTTCAAGTGGCCCGAGAGATAAAAATCTAGTGGCGTGAGATCCGGGCTTCTAGCTGGCCATTCCACAGGCCCTCGACGTCCTATCCAATGACTAGGGAATTGTTGGTACAGGTATTCCCTTACTTGGGTGCTGTAATGTGCAGGAGCGCCGTCTTGCTGGAAACCATGTTGGGAAATTTCCTTCTTCGTTCAAGACACTGGAAATGCTTCTTCCTTGAGCATACGTAGGTAGGTGCCTCCAGTGACATGTTCATCGAAAAAGAGGGGGGCCTATGATGCGATCCTTCCAAATGCCACACCATACCATCACCCGAGATGCACCTTGTTCCTTTGAAGAGGTATACTAGTGAGGGTTGTTTTGAGACTAGTAGCGGGTGTTCTGTCGATTTACCTCACCATTTCCATAAAAAACAGCCTCGTCACTGACGAATGGTGGACGGGAAACTGGCATCCCGAGCATATTGTCCCGTAGCCCATTCACAAAATTCCATCCGCCGGTCGGGATCATCTTCGCTTAATTTTTGTAGGATCTGAAGTTTATATGGATGCCATTTGTGAGCCAGAAGAATGCGATGGATGCTACTTTTCGACACTCCTGGCTCGGCGGACAATCGCCGAAGAGATTTATTGGGACTTCTGTTAAAATGAGCCAGGATAGCAGTCGCTGTATCATCGTCAGTGGACCTCCTTGAAGGTTCACTGCGTGGTTTATCTTCTATGGATCCTGTTTCCTTAAACTTTGCAACAAGTCTGCTAACACAACTCTGTGTTATTGGCTCGCGGTCTGGATGCAGTCTGTTAAATTCAGCAGCGGCCTCTCTTTGACTCCGATTTCCTATGAGTGGAATTATCTGGATTCGTTCTTCCTTGCTCACAGATATTATGGCCTGTAGAAAGACAAAAATATGAATTATGGTTTGTAGAAATAGAAAAATATGAATTTCTCCTATGATGCCGGACTTATGGGACACCCTGTGTGTATATATATATATGTGTGTGTGTGTGTATGTGTGTGTGTGTCACAAAACTAATTTTTTTTAAAATGTATGCGGCTTTTAGTGCTTATTTTAGAGTACTATATGTTACCGATTACTCTTTTGGATATTCTGAGCTCCACTGCAATTTCTCTAGACTACACCTACATTGCGGACAGTGTATCAAAACCGTGGTAACAGGCTGGACAGTCTAAAATTGGACAACGGTATTTTTAAACAGTGACCTGTCAAGTACAATCCGTCTGTGTGCAGAAAGCAGTAAATTTAGTTTTCTCGCAGAATATTTAAACTGTTTCATGCATTTATAACCATTTTTTTTCAACGGCGTAGCAAATCCCAGATTTTGTTGTGCGAATAATAATATAATAATAATTATTATTATTATTATTATTAATGCTACAAACCCCTGGGAATCATTATACCATCAAAATAGTTATAAGCTGAGCGAATTAAGCCATGAGATCTGTAATATATACTGTGAGTAGCTTATATTTCCCTACCCAAGGAGTGAATGATTATGCTTGAAAGGTCACATTTAAAATATTGGGCTGGACCAAACATTTCGTGATGACTATACAGGGTATGCCATAAGTCCCCTTACCTCCACCCTATTGTAGTAGGAAAAGGTTCAGGGGTAAAGGGACTTATGGAACACCCTGTATATAGATAAACAAATAGCGGAGTAACTTTCCCGTTGCCTGCGTACTAAAGGCAAATGTAATAAAGGGGTTGTTTACTCTCTTCCGCAACATCTAAGGTCATATGACGCAGGGGACCTACAGCTGTACGGGGGATCCGAACTACTGGTCGCTACATAATCTGAACGCAGAGGACGGTCTCCCATTCAACTACCACCCAGACCCAACGTCTCTTTGCTGATCAACGGAAAGCGATGTTAAAACAGTGGTCACGACGTAGCCCGTACGAAAGACAAACTACTTTTTCTTTACTCGCTTTACAAACCTCTGTCTACTACTGTTTACTAGAGTTTTCTTCATGCCTCAAAGGTCGCACTTGGAGAAGAACAACCCATTGTAGGGGTGTCACTGGGGGTGGGGTGGGGGGGGAGTGGGGGTAAAGCTATGTGATGGAAAAAGGGAGTGAGGGGAAAGGTGAAGGGAAACCTCACACACGGATACGGCAACAATGGAGGTGCTAAGCGTTTAATCCTTAATCTTCTGTGAAGAACAAAGAAAGCCACCCATATTTGATTGTAGGATCACCGTATATACATGTCTGTATATATTCAGTTATAAAATTGGATAATACAGAAGTTCGAATTATTCTATTTTATAATTATATAGCATATATATTGTGTAAACACACACACACACACACACACACGTGCGCATCTCCGCACAAACGAAGTACTGAACTTTTAAAATTTCTATATCTAAAAGACTAATTAACCAAACCTAATTTAACTTAACATATAAGTTTCTCAGAGGACGATTCTGAGTTTGTGTATATTAAACGGACGTGTTATGTGCCTTGAAAAGTGGACGCTCAATGTCCCGGTTGAGGTTTAAGTTTTGTTTTTTGGCTAAAAATACAATAGTTACCCCTTTTTCTTTGATGTATTCAATCCGACGTGAATGCAACGAGTTTCTTGCGTATATTGAGGTTCTGAATGTAGTAGGCTAGGTGCAAGCTGTGAACCCTAGATCCTGTCCCAAAGCTGGATCCTATCTGCTTTGCAGGTAGCTGTTGAGGGAAGCTATATTTTGGGGCCTCTTTGCGAGTAACCCGGTGCCCACGTTGGGCTTTCTATCATGAAAAAGAATATATATATATATATATATATATATATATATATATATAATATATATATATATATCGTCGTCACCTTTTCACCAGGTCAATAAAACTACATTTCCAAGGAACTAAATTAAATAGAAATCATACTAAAACCTTTATATGAACCTTAAAATGAGAGGTAGTTTATAGAAATCGGATGAGTAGTCTGTTTACAAATTGAGCTTGAACGATAGTTGCTAAAAAAATAAAGTTGACAATACGAAAGTAGGAAAAAATTGATAATTCGTGTCAATGAATAGTCAAATCGTAATTTGAGGGTCAATTTTGGCTCATTCGTCGATTCAGCGTAGGCCTGGTTAGGCTAGTTGGTGCATTGTTATAGGTTGCAGAGATTAGACCAGACAAACAAGTGAAGTACGCCTAGGCCAAGAAGGTATTGCCGTCACAGGAATCAGTTTTGATTTGGCAGCAAGGGAAAGAAGTTTCTTAATCGTGTTATTTTACATAATTTGCTATGGCACGTTTAAATGAGGACGACAAAATTGCTATAAAATTTCTTCACAAGCAAAAATGCTTGTGCCAAATGACATTGGTCTGTACGTAGTGCGTCACGTTTATTGGGAAAAATTCACGAAACGGGAACTCGTACAAGAAAGCCGGGGAGCTGGGTGAACGACCGCGTACAGCAAGGACCCCAACAAACAAAGAAAACTGCTAATCGTACTGGTATTAAAAAAACGTTTATTGCATCTCATTGTAAACAAAGACCTTGGTCTAAAAACATTCAAGCAATTCCAAGTGCATCGCATATCTGAACAGTGTTGTCGTCAACTGCTTCGCCGTTTTAAATCAAACAATGGCGCGTCTATCATTTGGTTTACGAATGAAAAGGTTTACACTACCGAATGACCTTGAAATACGCAAAACTACAGTTTACGATAACAATAAAAAACAAGCCATTTCAAAGAGCGGGCTCCACAGAGAGACATCACTTCAGTCAGTCTGTGATGGTTTTTCTTGGTGTTTCTCATTCAGAAAAATCATCTATTTTTTTTCATGAAGGTGTGAAAACTGATTCAGAACATTGTGATATCTTGAGTAACGGTAAGAATTATGTTTTTCATTAAGGCGGCGCTCCATACCGTCGGTCTTGGCACACCACTCGAAAGAACAATTCCGATTTCATCGCGCCATAAGATTGACCACCAAATAGTTCAGATTTAGTCCAGTTGAGAAAATATTCAATAACAGTCAACTTCGAAATTGCATTTTAACAGCATGGAATGAGCTCGATCAAGGCGCCATTTCTACAGCAGTTCGCCAGTGGAGCACAAGGCTACAATCGGTCATTGATAAACTGGAGGACACATTGAACACTTGCCGAGTGGATTGATTGAACTTTTTTTATTTATTGTAAACTTTTAAAGTTCAACTAAGTTTCTAATTACCTTTCATGCCAACTTTATTTATTGGAATTTTTAGAGACTGCTCATCCGATTTAAATACCCTCCCTCTCATTTTGAGGACAATATAACGTGAAAAAGATGGCTGCTTTTTTGAGCACACACATATATATATATATATATATATATATACATTCAACTGCAAAGAACACGCAGTATAAATAACGTAAAGAACGACGCTTGTATAGGAGATATTCCGCAAGACGAGAAAGAGAAAACAACAAATGAAAAAATGAAGTACCCTGGGAATCGAACCCGGGATCTTCCGATTGCCGGTCAGACGCGATAACCACTACACCATGGACTTCACTCTTCCAAATGTCGTAATTCCTCTACATACTCGCAGAAAACCAATGCCCAAGGGGGCACCTCCCGCTTGCCGTATCATTATATACATTCAACTGCAAAGAACACGCAGTATAAATAACGTAAAGAACGACGCTTGTATAGGAGATATTCCGCGCAAGACGAGAAAGAGAAAACAACAAATGAAAAAATGAAGTACCACCTGGGAATCGAACCCGGGATCTTCCGATTGCCGGTCAGACGCGATAACCACTACACCATGGACTTCACTCTTCCAAATGTCGTAATTCCTCTACATACTCGCAGAAACCAATGCCCCAAGGGGGCACCTCCCGCTTGCCGTATCATTATATACATTCAACTGCAAAGAACACGCAGTATAAATAACGTAAAGAACGACGCTTGTATAGGAGATATTCCGCGCAAGACGAGAAAGAGAAAACAACAAATGAAAAAATGAAGTACCACCTGGGAATCGAACCCGGGATCTTCCGATTGCCCCCTTGGGGCATTGGTTTCTGCGAGTATGTAGAGGAATTACGACATTTGGAAGAGTGAAGTCCATGGTGTAGTGGTTATCGCGTCTGACCGGCAATCGGAAGATCCCGGGTTCGATTCCCAGGTGGTACTTCATTTTTTCATTTGTTGTTTTCTCTTTCTCGTCTTGCGCGGAATATCTCCTATACAAGCGTCGTTCTTTACGTTATTTATACTGCGTGTTCTTTGCAGTTGAATGTATATAATGATACGGCAAGCGGGAGGTGCCCCCTTGGGGCATTGGTTTCTGCGAGTATGTAGAGGAATTACGACATTTGGAAGAGTGAAGTCCATGGTGTAGTGGTTATCGCGTCTGACCGGCAATCGGAAGATCCCGGGTTCGATTCCCAGGTGGTACTTCATTTTTTCATTTGTTGTTTTCTCTTTCTCGTCTTGCGCGGAATATCTCCTATACAAGCGTCGTTCTTTACGTTATTTATACTGCGTGTTCTTTGCAGTTGAATGTATATAATGATACGGCAAGCGGGAGGTGCCCCCTTGGGGCATTGGTTTCTGCGAGTATGTAGAGGAATTACGACATTTGGAAGAGTGAAGTCCATGGTGTAGTGGTTATCGCGTCTGACCGGCAATCGGAAGATCCCGGGTTCGATTCCCAGGTGGTACTTCATTTTTTCATTTGTTGTTTTCTCTTTCTCGTCTTGCGCGGAATATCTCCTATACAAGCGTCGTTCTTTACGTTATTTATACTGCGTGTTCTTTGCAGTTGAATGTATATAATGATACGGCAAGCGGGAGGTGCCCCCTTGGGGCATTGGTTTCTGCGAGTATGTAGAGGAATTACGACATTTGGAAGAGTGAAGTCCATGGTGTAGTGGTTATCGCGTCTGACCGGCAATCGGAAGATCCCGGGTTCGATTCCCAGGTGGTACTTCATTTTTTCATTTGTTGTTTTCTCTTTCTCGTCTTGCGCGGATATCTCCTATACAAGCGTCGTTCTTTACGTTATTTATACTGCGTGTTCTTTGCAGTTGAATGTATATATATATATATATATATTCTGCTTCATTCTGACTTTTTTTATTCAATTATTATTATCCTGTATATTGCTTTTAAGGTGGAAACCTTTCTATTATACAATAACCTGTCATTACGTGTTCTTACATTGTTTTATCAACGTATTCCTTGTTTTAATAATGCAAATAAGCCGTGCCTACATTAGAATTAGAGACATTAGAATCTTGGAAAATTGTGAGCTAGAGCAGTGCTACTGAAAGAAGAATGTACACCCTTTTTTGTTGAAGCAATTGTTGAATTTTTTATATTAAAAATATCGAAATAATTTTCGTCTTGTCGTCTGTAGTGTGACAACTAAAAATAAACCATAATAATGAGCACTGAAAATTACAGAGATTACTTTTCCACTGTAATCGAAGTTGGGTGAGTGAGTTTAAGAGAAAAATGCTTAGGGTGAATAATGTCAGAAAAGGTTGAGAAGCATTGAGCTCGAGCACCATGAGAAAGTAGACTGTGTGCACAGTTACCACAACTCTGCAGTTCAACTTTGGAGCGCTTAAACTTGTTCAGTGAAGCATACACACACAAGTCTAGGTACAAATACCTCCTAAAACTTTCAAATCAGGTAGCATGTGAAAAGTCTTTCAACACACATTTATCAGTAACAGGATGAGGAGTACCCTGAGTGCTGACCATTTGGAAGCTTTCCTTTGATGGCAGTGGAAAAATACATTCTATAATGTGTCATTGAAAAGTTCATTGTTCAATAACCTGACAACTGTATTATTATTATTATTTTCAGATAATGTCATATATACTGATTTTCAGTTTGGTGTATGTGTATGGTGCTATTTTTTTTAATTAGCGTATTCAGTTTTGTAAATAAGCAGTACATGCTATTGTACAGTAGGCAAAACTTACAAATACACTTCATAAAAATATTATAAAATCGTGAGTTCTTTCATAACCTCTTTCTAATTTGTCTACAAATGACCATATCAATAAGTAGGAATAGGGTTACTGAAAATGTAGTTACAAGACTATCAGATGTGCAACATGGGACGCTTTTAAAATATTTTCCAGGACCGTTTTAAGTTCCCAATCCAGCTTTGCACGAAGGATGTGATATATTGTGCCGAGTTCAAGGTGCACCAAAGAATATACCTATAATGAAGTGGCGTTTCCATCCTTTCGCGAAGATAAGCAGAAGCTTTAGATGACAAAGTTTGTAGATGAATGAAATAAATTTTATTACATCATGATAAATGTTACCAATGATGTTATCGCTAATAAACATGGGATAAATTAAAGTATTTCCACCATTATATTGACATATATCATGAAGAGGTCGGAAGCCCCGTATTAATGCGGCGGATAATTTCAAATTTCAAAATTAATTCACTCGGGTTTGTGATACCCTGCCGCACTAACGCAGGGATAGTGAAAACAAAGCTAAAGGGTTAAAAGCATTTTAAGAGAAATGAATGACGATTATCTTATGTCGGCCAGAGAAGATAAATATAGAACACGTATTTTTGAACAAAGCGCCTCCTGTTTACTAATTTAGTGTATATTTTTTGCTATATTTTTCTACAGTATGTTAGAACACATTTCTACACGCTCCACATATCATTAACTACTGAACGGGAAGACCTTGACCAGCATTAATGTTCAATAGTTTTACTGTAGAAAACCCTACAACATTGCAGATGAATGTGAATGTTATTGCGCGAACAATGTACACATGCTTCGGGTATGCTTTCAAACTTTTTGAGCCATGTATATAACTAGTTTCACTTGTGACCTCCTACAAACCGCAACCACGATCGCATCCCTATGCTTCACAGTATTTAATTAAAATAATTTCATGCCCAATGCTACAATGGTGATCATTCTCAGAAATAATCCGTTTAGTTACAGCTATAAAGGTCTTTTACTGGCTAATACCTCTACAACAACAAACAGACACATAAATAAAACGTGCACGCAACACGGATAAAGTTGCAATCAAAATTAATGGTAGGGTATTCTGGGCTGACGAACTGAGCGAGAATCCTATCATCGGGAAGAAATCTGTATACTCCTTCCATGGATGTCGTTGGCACAGTTGCCCACGTCCTGAGTGTGGTATCATAAGAAACTTTCACGGTAGATTCGCCGCTCAGGGGCGTATCCATGATTGTAGGAAGGGAGGGGGGTTCCCAAGTTAAAGTTGTTATTATTTCATTTATCCCTTGAGCAGGAAGGGGGGGGGGGGAATTCTGGGCAACCAAAAAACCCCGCCTGGATACGACCCTGCCGATGATAGTTTGATTTGGACCCGTACCCGCGATGAGCTCGTAAATTCACACCTTGACAAAAAAGTATTATGGGAGCACGATTACGATGAGAAATATATATCGATGGAGAGTTCCACAACGATATATGGGCCATCAAACGTTCGATGGTAGTAGATCCTCCCACCTATAGGAAGAGTATATTCGCTGACCGCGCAAACACCTTCAAGCTGTACTTTCCTCCTGCAAAGTGGGGTAAAGATACACTACTATGACTTCTGCTCGCTGTACCCATAAGTGAAGAGGATTAATGGCACCTCGTAGAGCTCCTGAAAAGCCTACAGGCCCAACCTTCCCCTCCATCAAAGATTTTTCAATCATTTTAAATAAGAAATATTTCGGTCTGTCCGTCGTCGTGTGCTGCTTCCGATGGATGTCCATCTTGCCCATCACCATTGATCATAAAATTATGTTTACCCTTTGCTTGAAGTGTGCAGAGGAAGACAACAGAGACTGTCATCACACAAACAGAAAAAAATCCGTGGTCTTCACGAGTCTGGAGTTCAACCTGGGTTTTCGCAATGGCTTCAAAATCTTGAAGATTTATCATATATGTCTGTTTCAGCGGCGAGATAACCTCTTTACATCACATATCAATACTTTCCTAGGAATAAAGTTTAAACATATCCACGATGCGTCGAGATTGAAGAACAGAAAGCAGCATATATTCAGTGATATAAAGATCGCGATGACATACATCTTGGTCGGGAGCACATCACCTGAAACCAAGGTCGATGTTTCAGTGTAAAATTTACTTAAACCTCCCAGGAAAGTTTGTGCAGAATACCGCTAACGAGAATATTCAATTAGCTCACAGCCGATGTCAAAGAAACCGAGATTATGCATGTGGGCAACATGTACGTGATTTACTACAGTATGACCTACGTAGCCGAAGACACATCGTGTTACGTCGCAGGCTTCACAACTACCTACCGTCGTATCAAGATATGGGGCCTAATACATTCTTTAGGATAGATGGTCTTGTACGCTGATTACGACAGTGTGGTGTCAACAGAGGAGCGGTAATACTATATGCCCCTTTTGGTGAACTCCCCAGCGAACTCGCCGACAAAGGAGGTGTACCCGAATTATTTTATCAACAGGCCTGAAAACCTACGCCTTCCGTTAAAAGAGGGACGAATTCAAATTCATCACCAAAGCCAAGGGTATTACCGTAAATGCCGCAAAACATCAAATCATTCACTGCAAGTGAATTCAAGGGGTTAGAGAACTATATGGCACTAAAATGTGTCAAAACACATACCAGAAAAAGTACCAGGTACCCGAAACCTACAATACTGTTCCTTTGGGTACACTTTCGAATAACTGCATTTCCCCGCTAATGCCATTTGTTTTAACGAATTATCTTACTACATCACTTCATTTTTAATATTCTTTTACCATTTTTATTTTTCAATATATATATATATATATACACAGTATATAGGCTCCTGATAAGGTGGTTGTCATGAGACCTAGTTAAATGACATCAGAAAAAAAAAATGTACCAGATCAGATTTCCTTAATGTTTGCTTATTAAAGACTTTCTACAGATCTACAGAAGCTAAAGCTAACAAAGACCCTAAGGTCCACTCTAAGGTTAGCCCGAGAGAAAGAAGAGAGGAGGTGCTTAAAAGAAGAGAATAGGGAGTTAAAAGAAGAAAATAAGGGGTTAAGTAAATAGCAAAGCCTACCATTCGTGGGTTAACATTCATTCAGAAAAAAAGAGCGAAAGACTCCCCATCATCATCCGCCGGCCACTGCCGACAAGTTGGAAAAATAGTCGAAGAGAATAGGAAAGGGGTGAAAGATGAAACAGACATGCAAGTAAAGAGAGGATAATAAAAAAAAAAAGTATGAAGACAATAACAAAACGTGGGTTAGTTTGAAAATATAATCAAGAGGGTAAGTGTTTAATATAAAGTATCTGTATTCTTAACTTACAAAAATGAAAATACTGCGTGTACAGATTATATGTGTATATATTACTCGAAAAAGTCTTTCACTGTAGTTTGCTTCAACTTGCAGACAGAAACATTACGTCAGGAGTGACTGAAGCGCGGCAACATTCTTCATGAAGTATATATGGTCACTTAGCTTTGTTTCTCTATCGAGAAAAGTGGATGATTGAATAAGTTCATGTCGGGTTAGCGGCTTGAGCTCTTCCTCGTTCGTCAGCCAGACTCCTAATTGAGCGGACGCATTCCCTGTGGTTTCTGATATTGTTTCTACGTTTGGATGTTGCCGATAAATTTATTGTTTGAAAGTTCTGAATTTTATGTACTTGCGTTTATATTCACATTATTATAGTTAAGTAACTGAATATTAGTGGTTTTTAACGATTTAGAAGTTTTCATAGCGTGCCGGCTTAATTTAATTTAAACTTGTGAGGGTTATAAACGTTTACTACCTTAACTTGCGCGATGCCGTCGCAGAAAGCGTCGTGTGCTAGGTGTGGGGTTAATCGCTGGTATATTGATTTTAAAGATTACAACGGCGGTCCTATGGCGATTACCGAGAGACCGGTTTGTTTCTTTTGTGAGTTAGGCGAAGAAATAGTTGATTTAAAACGGAGTGTACGCGAAGTGACGGAAAGACTTGCAACGCTTGATGAGGGCATGGGTAGGCTTACAGTCGACGAAGGCCGAACCTATACTAACGTTGAAGACGTTAGTAAGTTGAAGGGTGAGGTTAAGAACCTAGTTTCTAGTATCGGTAGCTTATCGGGAAGGTTAGACAGAGTTGAGGAAGGGGTTAAAGTTGGTCCGAGATTAGTAGACGGGGAGGGATTTAGAGTAGTTAAGGATGGAGCTAGGCCACGTACGTTAGGTGATAGGAATTCCCCCTATCGAGGTTTCGAACCCTTTCGCTCAGTTGGATAGGGATGTGAACGAGGGGGAAAATATTTTAATTGGGGAATCCTTAGTGCGTCATATGGATAAGTTCGTTCGTTGAATGGAATCCAACCATGAGGAGGAGGGTCTGTCTACCAGGGGCCAGGGTTGACAGAATTAGAGACGAAGTAGATAGGATTGATGATGCCTCCCGTCACTCGATGTTGGTGACGATGGTAGGGGGGGGGCAACAACTCGTATAGGCCCGATACGAGAGTGCCTGATCTTTTTGGAGAGCTACAGGGGGTTAATTAGGTCCCTGAAGGCAAGGTCAGATAGGTCTTTAGTTCTAGGTATTACCCCTAGGCACGGTTTAAATTTTAGGATTACGTCAAAAACAATATTTTTTTAACACTAAACTAGAGAGATTTGTGCTCAGGAAAATGAACCCTTTGTGAAGCTGTGGTCAGAATTTAGTGATCCTATCCTGTTTATAAAAGATGGGGGTGCATTTCAATGAAATAGGGAATGTTAGGCTAGGTAGGTTAATCGATGAGAACGTTCGAAAGCTGTATAGGTCGAAGCCCTCTTTAAACGTGTGGGTCCGAGAAACGCCGGCCCGACGTGAAAAAAGTTTAAAACGCCGATCCTTGGTAAAAAATAATTTAAACGTCTTTTATTGTAACGCGCGTAGTATTAGAAATACAGGGTATCCATAAATGTTTACCCTGAAAACAGTATGCTCTCATGTTTTAATGACGAATCTTACATCCGTTTTCTTTTTACAGGTGATCTCGTACACGCATAGAGTTTCTGTGCTGGTGTGTTTCGTCTACCGCATTCGCCGCTAGGAGCGCTGTAGTAGCTGTTCAGTTAAGATGGCGTCTGTGACAGAGAAGGCACAATGTATTGTGTGGCTTGCAGAAACAAAATCTCCTGTCAGTGTTCAGCGAAGGTTCAGAACAAATTATGGAAAGAATCCACCTGATGTGAAGTTAATCAAGTCGTGGATGAAAAAATTCTTGGAAACTGGAAACGTGGAAAAGGGAAAGAGCAGTGGTAAACCATCAGTTTCCGATGGGACAGTGGAAAACATTCAAACGGCTTTCACACCAATTACGCCATCCCCCAGCTGCAGGACAGGCAGCCAACTGTCATCTTCCAACAAGATGGGGCACCCCCTCATTGGGCGCATGTTGTTCGTGAAACTCTCGACGCAACATTTCCAAATCGATGGATTGGCAGGGACAGGCCAATCCCATGGCCCCCAAGATCACCAGACATTACCCCGCTGGATTTCTTTCTCTGGGGTCATGTTAAAGATTTGGTTTATGCAACAGTTGTTCCAGATATCAGGACATTGCGAGAACGCATTACGGATGCAATTGCAACAGTTAACCCACAAATGTTGGAAAATGTGTGGCGTGAGTGTGAATACCGTTTAGACATTTTACGTTCCACTAGGGGTGCACATGTGGAAGCTTATTAAGTTCATTAACTATGTATCAAAACTTTGTATATTTATCTACTTATGATTAAAACTGTTTGAATACGAGTGTTTATTTAAGTTATAGCATGCTTTAATCAGGGTAATCATTTATGGACACCCTATAAATTGAACGAATTTAAGGCGATAATTTATTCCAGGAGCTACGATATAGTTGCTATAACCGAAACGTGGTTAAATATCGTAACTCGGGACTTGTTGGGGGAACTTGATATAGCGGGTTTTAAAGTTTTTACTAAAGATAGGTTACACAGGATTGGTGGCGGCGTTTTGTTGTACATTTGTAATTCCCTTAGGGCTATCTAGGTTAAGATAGATTTTCCGGCAGCAATTAATGCGATATGCGTTGAAGTTCGGGCGCGTAGTATTGGCTTTAATTTCGTTGTTTGTAGACCTCCCGTTCAACCCCTCGATACCGATACTAGATTTTACACACTTCTTAGTAACTTTATTAATAATTGGGATAGTATAGTTGTCGGAGACTTTAACTGCCCTAACGTTAATTACGAGACTTTTACTGGTAATGATAAGGGTTCGAGACTGATTGAGTTCATGGGAGATAATGTTTTACGACAGATGGTTACCGAACCAACGCGCCGTGACAATATTTTAGACGTGGTGATGACGAACGACGAAAATGTAGAAGGTTTGGAAGTAGGTGAGAGTTTGGGATGTAGTGATCATCAAATTATTAGGTTTAAGCTATTGATAGAAAACAGTAAGGATAGTAACGTAACAGAAGTCCCTGATTTTCGTAGGGCTAATTTTGATAGTTTTGTGGATAGGATGAGGGTAGTGGACTGGGATAACTTATTTGTGGGTAATGACGCAAATTTTTATTGGGAGGCGTTTAAAGAAAGTTTTTGAATATCGAAAGGGTGTTTATCCGCGTAGGCCCAAGCGCGCAAGTAATCATGGTAGGCCCGAGTGGTAGACTAGGGAAATGGGTGAGTTCATAAACGAGCGTAACAGGGCGTATAGACTTAATAAGCGCAATGGCACGATAGCTAACTTTAATGGATATATCGAGCTTAGACGTCAGGTTAAAAGATCTGTTAGGAATGCTAAGCATAATTTTGAGATATTGTAGCTGCGGATAGTAAACATAATCCGAAAGTTTTTTGACTACGTCAATAATCGTAAGCCGATAAAAGCTAACATAGGCCTTCTAGTGGACACTAACAGCGCTTTGGTTTCCGACGCTTAGGCGATGGCGGGTATTTTTTACTTTTTTGTGACAGTTTTTATCGTAGAAGACGTAATGTCTCCGACGTGGACGATATCGTTCCATTTAGTAGCGAGACTATTTTGAATAAAATAACTGTTCACGGGGGTGATATTGCGCATTATATCAATAAGCTAAAAGTTAGCAAGGCTCCAGGCCCTGACGCGCTTTATCCTAGACATTTGAAAAATTTGAAAGTTATCGTAAGCCCCTTAACAAAAATTTTTGGTAAGTCACGAAGTGGAGATTATTCCTGAAGACTTCAAATTAGCTAACATTACGCCTATTTTTAAAAAAGGTACCCGCACAGTATAGCTAGCAATTATAGGCTATTAGCTTAACGTCAATTGTCGGTGAACTTTTGGAATCCGTAGTTAGGGATCGTATCGTCGATCACTTAGAAAGTCGCGATTTGATTAATAGTAGTCAGCATGGGTTTCGACACCATAAATCTTTAACTAATTTGTCAGAGTTTTATAACGAAATAGTGCGCGAGTACGATAGCCATAGAGCGCCGACGTTATTTATTTAGACTTTAAGAAAGCGTGCGATACAGTTCCGCAGAGAAGATTAATTGCGAAGGTTAAAGCGCACGGTATACGCGGTCAGGTAGCTAACTGGTTAGAGGAATGGCTTCGTGCCAGGAAACAAGAGGGTCGTTGTTAATGGTAAGCAATCAAGGTGGTTGGATATAGGTAGCGGTGTCCCTCAGGGTTCAGTGTTAGGCCCATTGCTATTCATAATCTACATTAATGACACAGATGTAGGCTTGATCAGTAACATGTCAAAATTCGCGGACGATACTAAAATAGGTGATAAAGTTGTTAACGTGAACGATAGCAATAGGCTCAAAGATGTAAATAAGATTATGGAGTGGACGGATAAGTTGCAGATGCAATTTAATGTAGACAAATGCAAAGTTTTGCATATAGGTTCTCGTAACAACAATTACATGTACACGATGGATGATAGACAGTTAGCGACCGTTGACGAGAAAGTAGATTTAGGCGTACGTGTATCTAAGAATTTAAAAGTTAGGAACCAGTCCCTGGAGTCTTGCACAAAAGCTAATAGGATGTTAGACTTCATAACGCGTAATTTCGAATTTAAATCGAATAATATTGTTTCCCCCTTTACATAGTCAGGCTTCACTTAGAATGTGCTGTTCAGTTTTGGTGCTCGTATTTACTGTACGTGAGGATATTGATAGGTTGGAAAGGGTTCAGCGACGCGCCACGAAACTAATTCCGCCACTACGCAACAAGTCTTACGAAGATAGGATTAAAGAGTTAGACTTGCATTCACTCGAAACTAGGAGATTAATCGGGGGAGCTTATTGAAGTTTTCAAAATCGTTAATAAAATCAATAACGTAAATTTTGGCATTGTTCACTTTTGATAATAGCAATACTCGTAGTAACGGATTTGAATTACGAGGCAGAAGTTTCATTACTAACATCGCTGAAAACTTTACGTTTAAAATAATTGATTTTTCCGCGTCCGTCGTGAACTCTACCAGCGTCAATATGTTTAAAAACCGTTTAGATAGGCATTTTAAAAATATTAACGTCGTTTAAAATAATAAAACAATTAGCAACAGGAGTTCTAGGGGTAATGGTCGAGGTTTGAGTCTGTTGACGATTAATGCCAGCTTGTGACATGCTAGCGTGTGATATGCCAGTAACAAATTTAAAAAAAAAGACTAACACGAACTTAGATGTAGCTAACCCACTTTTTGTTATACTCTTCATACTTTTTTCTTATCCTCTCTTTACTTGAATGTCTGTAGTTTGCATGGTATGAGAGTGCTTGAGTTAATACTATTCTCTTCGATTATTTTTCCGACTTGTCGGCAGTGGCCGGCGGATGATGATGGTGAGTCTCTCTCTCTTTTTCTGAATGAATATTAACCCATGAATGATAAGTTTTGCTCTTACTTAACCCCTTATTCTCTTCTTTTTAACTCCCTCTCGGCCTAACCTTAGAGTGGACCTTAGGGTCTTTGTTAGCCTTAGCTTTTGTAGATCATCAACACTCGCCCTATTTCATTTATTCGCAAACTTTGTCATCCAAAGCTTCAGCTTATCTTCGCGAAAGGATGGAAAAGCCACTTCACTAGTTATATTCGTTGGTACAACTTAAACTCGGCACATCATTCATCATATCTTTTGTTGCGAAAACTCGTGACACCTGCATCAGCATACCAATAAATTATTTGTACTTCAGTTTGATTCAGGCAGCTTATTTAATCTTTAAATATTTAGAAGGGCGCAAGGGATGTTTGTATTTTTATACCCACATCGTCCGATTTTAGAAGAGTACCATTTCACTAGAACTTTGCAAGCATCACCACCTCCAGCCATATTCACAAGGGTAGAAATCATGTGGACTGTATAAACAAACAAGGGTGGCCATGAAGTCTGGAAACACAACATGTATTAAGATAATTTTTTTCTCCGTTGCGGATAACCTACAATTCCGAGGAAAATTTTGTTTCCAGACTTTATGGCCACCGTGTAGTAGAAATATTTTTAACTAGCCAACGCTATTAGGCACGCTGTACTATTTCAACAACTGAATTTTGCATTCACGGGAAATGGCAAAATAGTGAAGCGTGATACTTCGATCACTCGCAAGGCTTTATTTATCAAGAGGCTGTCGGTGATTAAAAATGAATGCATTGTTGGTTGATCAGAATTTTAATGTGGGCATGGCTTACTTCCATTTTAAAACATGAAAGACATTGGAAAACAATGTTAACACAGTGATACTTAGAACGTGATAGCACGTTACTTTCTTTCAGAAAGTTTTGGAATTCAGAACATGCAGTAATTATGCTGTTTTATAATTATATTTTTAATTATTATTTACTTTACGATATATATATCTTGCTGTCTCCGTACAGGGGTCTAGTCCACCCCTGAATAAAGTACGCATCCGGGTGGCCCATAATTCAGGAACCATAGGAATATTTTTTTTCTTATAATTCTTGTATTGTCTAATACTGTAATGTTTCTTTATTTTCTTTTTGATGAATTACCTGGATGACGTACCGATAAACAAACAACGTGGCATGTTGTTTCACCAAGACTGTGCACCTCCTCATTTGGCCGATTGGCCGAAGAGGTCCCATCGAATAGCCACCCAGGTCACCAGATATAACTCCACTCGATTTTTTTTAATCAAAAGAAGAAAAAATAGAAAGCACAAGAATTAGTAGGAAAAAAGAATACAATTATTCCTATGGTTCCTGAATTATGGGCCACCTGGTATATGCGCTTCGGTGGTATAGTTAGCATCGCTGGCTACGGATCCACCAGTTCTGGGTTCTATTCCTGGTGACGGCAGCCGGTGCGCAGCAAACCCAGCTGTTTATCCTTCCATACGATAAAAATTGGCTGGTAGATAAATACGTACCCTGGATAGCCTAGTGGTTAAGACGCATATTCGCACTACAAGACAGGGACATTTTTCGCTGAATTTAAAATTTATTAAAGCACTAGTTGCTCCAGTTAGCAGATTGATCTAGTTATGAACTCGGTGTCTGTTCGAAATAGACTGGACACGTTCTATATTAATGGATTTTTAGTGGATGAGGCAATGATTCAGCGGATTACGAAGAAAGATAGCTTTACAAGTTCTATTTTGTGGAACCTATGCCAAAGCTGAAATACCACGAGGGTCCTGACATGAATAGCGCAACAGGATATATATATTGAATAAAGACAGGACAAGGTACGCACTGGGTCGCCATATACACGATAAAACGCTAGATAAATGCTGTATTTATGATTTTCTAAGCATGCCGCCATTTTATGATTACTGTATAACGAGTTTCCTAAAACAGCTGAATAAAATTAATGTCATATGGAACCCTCATCATCTCTAGCAAACGCTCTACAGCAATGTATGCGTTCATTAGTTTATTATTTTTACTGTACATGATAAGGCGTGATTTTCTGAATGTTTAAACTATAACCAGCAAATAAACGATATTTGTGTGTAAATATAGAAATTTTCTTTGTAAATAAAGTGCCATGTATAGTGTACTAATAAAACGTATAATTAAATCATGCAGTTCTTGTATACAATTTTTTGAATGACGTTTACGTATGTAAAGTAGGTGTAAAACGATGTAATTCCTATCACATTAATGTATTAATAAAACAATTAAATCATAGTGTTTATGAACCTTATATCGGCGTTTGACTCTTAAATAATTAAAGCTTTTGTGGTATGTATAAAAAAATTAACTGAACAGAAATTCAGATCAAACTGCCATAATAAGTGTCGGATCTTGCAATCTATCATCACAACTTCACAATGGCAGACTGGATAATTAATTATTTATTGGACCACGGAATGTTACCTTATGCTTCAAAGGGAAAAACCACAATCAATCCCTCATTTATGTTGACTCAAGAGTACAATTTATTCTTGGTTTATGTTAACTCTGGCCTAAATAGGCCAACTTCAAAGAACTATTTTCAGATAAAATTAAGTAGGACCACATGGTCCTTTATCTTACCCTTATTTTCACTTAACTATGACGGCAAGTTAAAGCTGCTCCTATGCATGACATTCAACTAAGATGAGAAAAGCCCTTTCTTGCACAAAGTGTCGGTTTCAGAAGGACGACAAATTTGGAAAGAACTCTCTCCTGATTAGATGCAACAACGGCTAAACAGCATGATGTCTCAATTTAGAAATAACTTTGAAATTAAACTTCTGTAGTTTTATTAAAAAAGAATAAGAATGAGCTCACTCCCTGAATTAATCATAATAATAGTAAATTTTCGACTAGGCATCTTGGCGTAGTCACCTCGGATGTTATCATTGGGCCTTTGCAACAATATCCAGACTGGCATAAGTCTTTTATTGAGCTCCAAAAATTAAATTCAGAAACGCATTTAAACTTTGTGACACTCATCTGAAGCTTCGGTAAATGCTTTGGGGGAAAAAACATTCATGTCTTCACTACTTGGGTTTTCCGACTACCCATTATAAAAATCGTTAACTAACTACTTGCAACATGAATAGGTCATGCGTCTAACGACCAGAAGTATTAATACAATTAGGCTAACTGTCAACAGTTCTGCAGAAGCATTTTTCCATGCTCTGTGCTTGATTAAGCCAAGCATTTAATAACTGCAGATTTAGACTGTCCAACCTACGGAAAGGAAAAAAAAAAAGATTTTTCCCATGTAAAAGTTCATTTACACTGCGTTCGCACTTATTAAACAGATTACATTTTCTCTAATGTTTTCAAAAGTTTTTCCCCGATTTCAATGAAATTTGTAGCAAATAATCACTATATATAGCAGCATTGATGGTATTAATTTCGATAAAATATTTTGATAATTAAAATAATTATCTCATTTTATTGAAAAATATGTAAAATATTGTGTTCCGAATTATTAAGCAAGTATTCTATTTACGGATCTAAATGGTGAAAATGGGTAAGAAGAAGGATTTAACATTAACTGAGAAAAGAAAAATAGTCAAGTTACTCGCTGAAAATATAAAATCTATTGAAATTGCGAAGCAGTTTCGCAGAGCTTATCAAACTGTAAACACTCTTGTAGCGGAGGGTACCAAACTGAGGCAGCGAAATAATAAAGGAGCTATAAGAAAAGTGACAAGGCGGCAGATATGTATCTGTAATCAAGCGCAAACTGCAAAGCATCCATTGTCCTTAAGTAAAGAGGTTTTTGAGCAGGCTGGCATACATAATGTACCAAGAACATCTCGATGTGGAATCCTCCAAATAATTGGCAAGACGTGTAAACCTACGTGTGAAAAAAACTATATAGGGCTATGGGTTGATTGCCTGATACCCTCATCCGTTGGAAATTTCCAGCAGACTTCAGTGGAGAGTTACCGACAAAAGCCCTGTTTTTTCGTTAGAGAGTTATGTATGTGTAGGTCTTTAATTAAAGGACCTCTTTATATTTAATTGTTTTCGATAATTCTAGCCTCAGGATTTTAGATGTCTATATACGAACGAAAGAAATTTTTCCCACCTTATTTTCGCTGAGCGTTAGTTTGCTTCGATGTAGGGCGTGACGGTCTTCTTCGATGTAGGGCCGTTACGATGGAGCCTACACTGCGAGTTGACACTTTGTAACTAATATAGGCAGTCACTAATTAAACCCCTGAAGGAATAGGCCTATCCTTTTTATAGTTATTAGGTTTTATATTGTAAGTAATTCACTCAGAATTTTAGGGAAGACGAAACACATCTTCCCTGCTTAAAGCGTTCGCTGTAACATAAAGAGCTCCGAGCCAGAGCCGCTATAATATATCTTTGTAATTTAGTATAAATTGTTGATTTGGCAAATGTTGTTGACCCTTGCCTTGATGTAATCTCATGAGTTAGTAAATGGAAAATTTTGAACACGAGATCATAATTTGGTTTCTGTTGTTATGCAGGCCCGACGCCTACATATGGGTTCTATGTATGTATGGCAATCATTTCATTCCCATTAGGCTATTGTCACCAATCCCGAGGCAATTTTGTATAGATATTTAATTCAATTAATTAATAATTTATATTTAATTATGAAGTAAAGGTATCACATACGATACCATGTTGTAAGCGCGTATAGTTTTTTTATATACTGGGGGGGGGGGGGGGCCGGAGAAAAATTTGTGTTATAGATCAAATTTTTTGATAAACTGTGTTTTTTAAACTATGTGAAATGGATTAAAAAGAATGAAATAGGAATTTAGGAAGAGAAAGGTTACTCAAGACCTATTTAAATATAAAAGTTCAAGAGGCTAACTTCTCAAGTTTAGTTAAAGTTATGTCAATCAGTTTGACTTCCCTTAGGTATAGGAAATTTATGGAATTAAAGTAAAGCTAAGCATTTTAACTTTGCTCATTATTTTTGTAAATTTTATAAGTTACCAGTTTTTAAATGCTGGTTTATTAATGTTGTTTTGGAGTTTTGTCACGTTTTGTTTTGGTAACGATTTATGTTTTGAAGTGATTTCTACGTTGGTGAGTTAATTGAAATGTACTGTACTTCCATGTTGTGTTGTTTGGTTAAAAGAGTTTGTACTGTATTCAAACCTCCTACCACTTCAGACTAGTCAATACCCTTAGTTTTAGTAGAGTAAATGTTACTCCTCCACAGGTAGATCTGGAGGGCTTGGGGCTTTGAATCCTGTACTGTTTTTGTGTTGTTTGGTCTCTGGCCAAGGGAGGCCACAAGACCCTTGTTGTTTGGTCTCTGGCCAAGGGAGGCCACAAGACCCTTGTTGTTTGGTCTCTGGCCAAGGGAGGCCACAAGACCCTTGTTGTTTGGTCTCTGGCCAAGGGAGGCCACAAGACCCCTGTTGTTTGGTCTCTGGCCAAGGGAGGCCACAAGACCCCTGTTGTTTGGTCTCTGGCCAAGGGAGGCCACAAGACCCCTGTTGTTTGGCCTCTGGAGGCCACAAGACCCCTGTTGTTTGGCCTCTGGAGGCCACAAGACCCCTGTTGTTTGGCCTCTGGCCAAGGGAGGCCACAAGACCCCGTTGTTTGGTCTCTGGCCAAGGGAGGCCACAAGACCCTTGTTGAATATGTTGGGCTATGGCCAAGGGTAGGCCATCAGCCGTTTGCTGAATTTGTTGGGCTATGGCCAAGGGAGGCCATCAGCCGTTTGATGAATTTGTTGGGCTATGGCCAAGGGAGGCCATCAGCCGTTTGATGAATTTGTTGGGCTATGGCCAAGGTAGGCCAAGGCCCTTTGATGATCTGTTGGGCTATGACCAAGGTAGGCCATCAGCCGTTTGATGAATTTGTTGGGCTATGGCTAAGGTAGGCCATCAGCCCTTTGGAATAGAATAGTTTGGACTATGGCCAAAGTAGCCATAAAGCCCTTTAGAGTAGAGTAGTTTGTTTGTATGTGTCACTGTCTAACCATATAATTTTTGGCACAAAATTATGTACATAGAATCAGAGCACAGCAATAAAAGCTTTTACTCTCCGATCCTTGGTTATGTTTAGACAGGTTGTCGTGTTTGACACATGGAAAGAGTACAGTTTGTGTGTGTGTGTGTGTGTGTGTGTGTGATTCTTCCTTAAAAGAAGAGTTGGTTGTTTGGAGTCGTATGTATATATTTATATACTGTACCGTACGTATGTGTGTAAATGTGTATTTTGTTATCGGGTTTTATTTTTGGGTTTTGGGTTAGGTTAACCAATTTGGCTGAGTAAAGATCCTCAAATGTTGCATTTGAGACCCTTATATCAAGCCTTGTCTGTTTTATGCCTATATGTGAAATAGGACTTAGAATGTGTTACGCCTATATGTCAAATAGGACTTAAAATAGGTTGTGCCTATATGTCAAATAGGACTTAAAATAGGTTGTGCCTATATGTGAAATAGAACTTAGAATGTGTTACGCCTATATGTGAAATAGGACTTAGAATGTGTTACGCCTATATGTCAAATAGGACTTAAAATAGGTTGGCCTATATGTCAAATAGGACTTGGATTGTGTTACGCCTATATATCAAATAGGACTTGGATTGTGTTACGCCTATATATCAAATAGGACTTAGAATAGGTTGTGCCTATATGTGAAATAGGACTTAAAATAGGTTGTGCCTATATGTGAAATAGGACTTAAAATAGGTTGCCTATATGTCAAATAGGACTTAAAATAGGTTGTGCCTATATGTCAAATAGGACTTAAAATAGGTTGTGCCTATATGTCAAATAGGACTTAAAATAGGTTGTGCCTATATGTCAAATAGGACTTAGAATGTGTTACGCCTATATGTCAAATAGGACTTAGAATGCGTTACGCCTACATATCAAATATGACTTGGAATAGGTTGCGCCTATATCAAATAGGACTTGGAATAGGTTGGCCTATATGTCAAATAGGACTTAGAATAGGTTACGAATAGGTGTTAGGTGGGTGTAGGTTTGAATTCGTGCAATTGCTTTAGGTCTTTGTGATGTTACAGTTCCGAATTGAATTTTGTGATGTTACAGTTCTAAGTTTAATTTTGCGATGTTAATGAGTCTTATGAGTAAGTTAAATTGCTGAAATAAATTTTATAACCTACACCACAGGTTGAATTATAAATTTAGTGTTTTTAGTTAGGATAGGCCTTGAGTGTAAAGAGTAGGGCCTACTTTGTGAGGTAGGATTCTTGTATATTTAATTGCAAATTGTAGTGTTTGAAGTAGGCCTTTAGTGTATGAGTATGTTATGCCTATTAGTTAAGATAAAGTGATTTGGGCCTACTAAATAGCCGTGTGTGTTTGGCCTACTAAATACGCTTAGGTTGAAATTGGCCTATTTTTAGGACCTAAAATGAGTTAAGCCTGTTAAATGAACAAGGCTTTGTTTGGAGTTAAAGAGTAGGACCTATTAAATAAGCTTAATGTTGTGGGCCTATTAAATAGGCTTGTTGAAATTTGCCTATTTTTTAAAGGACTTAAAATGAGTTAAGCCTATTAAATCAACAAGGCTTTGTTTTGAGTTAAAGAGTAGGACCTATTAAATAGGCTTAATGTTGTGGGCCTATTTTTATAGGACCTAAAATGAGTTATGCCTGTTAAATGAACAAGCCTTTGTTTTCGGTTAGTGTAAAGGTAAAGGGATCGGTTCCCAGTTACATAGGCCACCATATGAAAAAACTATAGTGGGGTTATGGTTGAAATTGGGGTTAGGCCTAATGAGGTAAGCCTAGCCACTGTGTGTGTAAGTGTAAATTTTAGAGGGGTCAGTTCCCCATATACGGGCCACCATGTGAAAAATTATAGAGGGTTATGGGTTGATTGCCTGATACCCTCATCCGTTGGAAATTTCCAGCAGACTTCAGTGGAAAGTTACCGACAAAATCCCTATGTTTTTTCATTAGAGAGTTATGTATGTGTAGGTCTTTAAAGGACCTCTTTATATTTAATTGTTTTCGGTAATTCTAGCCTCAGGATTTTAGATGTCTATATGCGAACGAAAGAAATTTTTCCCACCTTATTTTCACTGGGCCTTAGTTTGCTTCGATGTAGGGCGTGACTGTCTTCTTCGATGTAGGGCCGTTACGATGGAGCCTACACTGAGAGTTGACACTTTGTAACTAATATAGGCAGTCACTAATTAAACCCCTGAAGGAATAGGCCTATCCTTTTTATAGTTATTAGGTTTTATATTATAAGGAATTCACTCAGACCTTTAGGGAAGACGAAACACATCTTCCCTGCTTAAAGCGTTCGCTGTAACATAAAGAGCTCCGAGCCAGAGCCGCTATAATATATCTTCATAATTTAGTATAAATTGTTGATTTGGCAAATGTTGTTGACCCTTGCCTTGATGTAATCTCATGAGTTAGTAAATGGAAAATTTTGAACACGAGATCATAATTTGGTTTCTGTTGTTATGCAGGCCCGACGCCTACATATGGGTTCTATGTATGTATGGCAATCATTTCATTCCCATTAGGCTATTGTCGCCAATCCCGAGGCAATTTTGTATAGATATTTAATTCAATTAATTAATAATTTATATTTAATTATGAAGTAAAGGTATCACATACGATACCATGTTGTAAGCGCGTATAGTTTTACCATACTATGATTCAGTCACTATTAACACCCAGGTTCAAGAAGCAGCGTGTTGAATGGGCGAGTCAGTACTTGAAAACAGATTATAATACTGTATTGTTAACCGATGAATGAAGAGCAACCCTTGAGGGATCTGATGGTTGGTCAAGAAGATGGATTGCTAAGGGTCAATCTCTACCATGGAATGAGGTTTTCTTTTAGAAAGTTTGTGTAAGACTGGGCATTCATTTTTACACTATCAGGCATTCTGTATGGGACAGCTACTTCATTGCCTATCAATCCTGCCCAAAACATGACACTACCTCCACCTTGTTGGCGTCTTAATCTCGATAGTAGAAATTGGCTCTCAGCAATCCATCTTCTTGACCAAACATCAAGTCCCTCAAGGGTTGCTTTTCATTCATCGGTGAACAATACAGTATTAAAATCTGTTTTCACGTACTGACGCGCCCATTCAACACGCTGCTTCTTGTACCAGGGTGTTAATGGTGACTGAATCGTAGGTTTACACGTCTTGCCAATTGTTTGGAGGATTCCACATCGAGATGTTCTTCGTACATTATGTATGCCAGCCTGCTCAAAAACCTCTTTACTTAAGGACAATGGATGCTTTGCAGTTTGCGCTTGATTACAGATATCTACCGCCTTGTCACTTTTCTTATAGCTCCTTTATCACTTCGCTGCCTTAGTTTAGTACCCTCCGCTACAAACTTGTCTACAGTTCGATAAGCTCTGCCAAACTGCTTCGCAATTTCAATAGATTTTATATTTTCAGCGAGTAACTTGACTATTTTTCTTTTCTCAGTTAATGTTAAATCCTTCTTCTTACCCATTTTTACCATTTAGATCCGTAAATAGAATACTTGCTTAATAATTCGGAACACAATATTTTACATATTTTTCAATAAAATGAGATAATTATTTTAATTATCAAAATATTTTATCGAAATAATACCATCAATGCTGCTATATATAGTGATTATTTGCTACAAATTTCATTGAAATCGGGGAAAAACTTTTGAAAACATTAGAGGAAATGTAATCTGCTTAATAAGTGCAAACGCAGTGTAAATGAGGCCATGCACCTTCGGCTTTGAGAGAACTCTGCTATGCATAACCATGCTTGAGTGAAATTAAAACTATGACATACAACAGACTAACCCTAGTAAGTTCGGACCTCTCCCGAAAATTCTGCACTGAAAAGGAAATGCGGTACACTCACGTCGTTTCATCCAAATCTTTAAAGTTGTTATTCAAATATTAACACACAAAAATAGAAACGTCTTGGGTTTAGCCTTAGAACTTGTTGGAAATTTATAAGGCTCATAGCCCTCCTGCAATGTAAAAAGATGACACAATGCATATAGCTTACTATGCCGAGCCAAATAGGATCACTTTTGAGACCATGGTGGTCGCTTATATTACAAAAGGAACAGTTTTACTTCTAAAGGACGGTTTCTCTCATCCTGTTTCTTGCACCAACGTTACATACATAGCGAGCGACTCTCCAAGTAGGAGTTTCCTCTTATCTCCTCTTTGCATGTGCACTTCCTGCAGCAACAAAATGTTCATTAGTATTCCATTCAGGGAAAATTACTCTGATTAAAGCCTCGTGTTATAAAACACTTAAAATGAAGTATACTTCACGCATAAGTAAAATCTCCATTCAGAGAAATCCTGCGAGGGCTTTACTACAACTCTGAAAAGAATTCCTACAAAAGACGACTAAATTTCGTCCAAAATGTTTGATGTTGCGTCGGAAAACGATGACGTCACTTTGGAACAATGAAGGTTCCTTTCACCCCTTCCAGGTGCGACTTTTCCTATGAAATCTACTGTATTCTACATTAATAGGCTTTCATGCTTTATTCTTACAGGCTCTCTCGCCTAAGGTAAAGAGTCTCTCTTCATTCTGTTTCATATTTAATCACATTTGCACAACCAATCGTTCAAAAGGAGAAAAGAAAGAATTGGGGTGAACCTTTCCATTCATGCCTCTCGCTCTCCCTTTACCTCGTGCAATCATATCGCAATGCTGAAGTATTGGGTACTATTCTTCCTTCAGAAAGAATAGCATGAATCTTATTCACAGACATACCATTTCGCCTATCCCCGTGCAACTGAATTTTGCAATGTTGAGATTTGACGCTACTAAAGTTTTATCCTGTAAAAGGAATTGGTGTGAATCACACACCAAGGTATATCATTCATTAGGTATACGGAAAAAATAGTCGCTTACTGAATACGCGTTATCACTCAATGTTCTCGTGCAATTGCAATGTCGGACTTTTAGTTGCGCTCATGAATCAAGATTTCCCAGCTTATGAACCCTACAATGCATGCGGGAGCACTTTACTGCTTACCAAAATTATACGAGACCTCGTGCTCGCGCACCACGGTGGCCATATTGAAATGTACCTGCTGCCATTGCCCATTAAATTAGCACTTAAGTGAAATGACAGCCAAACTTTAGCCATGGCAGAATTTCACATAGGCTTTCCTCTTTTTGAGAAATATCATTTCTCTTGTTAAGGGAGAGGGAGCGTAACTTTACTCAATGACGCATTAGCCACTCATGACTTGTTCACGATGGCTTTAAGGCCAAATCCAACGCGTCTGGCCTTCATGGAGACATTCTGACAGACTCCTGCTGTAAAAAATTTCTCACCGAATTCCTCCGTGAATTATTTGAATGTAGAATCAATCATTCCTGAAAAATGGATGAAAGTTAAAACTATCCTCTCATATACTGTATTATTAAAAGACAGGGGAAAAAAAAATGCCATTTATTTTAATTGACTCGGTGCTACTTCTACCTTCACAATTATGTAAATATGAAAATTTCAAGGTCACAACCTTTACCTTCATTTAATTCTAGATTACATTCAGACTTCCAATTAAGCAAAACTATAATTTACCATTAGTCCATTACTAGTACTAGATTATAAATGAAAAGCTATTTAAACCCAAAATTTATTCCATACGAAAGAGTCGAGACATGACATATTCATTATGCCTATGCATTGGAGAACCGTCTTACTAATTCCATGCTGGTTAGTTTACCTTGTAAGAAAACTAATGTACCATTTGAAGTTGCCAAGGGACCATGCCCACTGAAGAATTCGCATTATATATCTCCAATTTCTCTTGACGTTTGGCAAGTGAAGCAGGAAGGGCGTCGGTTAACAGTAATCAGACCTCAGGGCGTGGTCGAGACCGTGGCCACAGGCGTATGTGCATGCATCTTCATCTTCCTGGTCAATTAAACTGGAAGCGAAGTAATCACTTCCGGTTGACAATCGAAGCCAGTTATGTAACGCGTAACACATTCTATTTTTGTCTGCTACCAGGTGGTGACCGAATAACTATATGCTTGCCATCTGGCTCCAATACATCCAGGGAAGTTCCATTTTGCCGCAAAGCCTCTTGCTATCTCCTCCCATTCGCATTCAGTTTGCGATACCTGTGAAAACAATTATATATGTAATTTTTTCCAGGCACCATCACGAACAGAACATAGTGATTCAGGTAGCGGCAGTGAACCAAAACTAACTTCGAAGGAGGATAATAATGTCATGATCGTAGAAGACTTTCGAAATGAAAGTACGCCCGGACGTACAGGCGGTAAAAAGGGGAAGATATGCGACAAAGGATCATAGAATGTCGGCGATGCTATATAAAACTTGGAAAACATTAAAAACAAGCATTGAAACTGCCAAAGGAGGATGAGTATGACTTCGGGAGGCACGTGGCCTTAACGTTAAGAAAAATGTAATTTCGGTTGAAAATCAAATTTATTCAATAATGTCTCAGGAAAGAATGAAAATACTCAGAGTAAATCAAGCAAGAAACATTTTACAGTATATTCAGAACCACCTTGAAACCAAAGTATAGCATCCTCTGTTATGTCAAGAGTAGAGGATGAGTCATGGTTACTCCAAAATATATAATATAGATTTAAATATGTCTACCTAAATATATAAGAAATATTCAGTAGTTTAATTTTATTACCTTCATAATCACTCGCATCCATAAACTCTTCCAAGGCGCTGTAAATAGGATTGCCTTGTCCCCGGAAATTCAGCCTCGTCTCCGGACTCCGGTTGGAATACAGGGTGTACATAAAATCAGGATCTATTTTTGTGAAGCACTTGGAAATTATATGGAATTCAATCATAAAATGATAAAGTGGTAACATTTAGTAAATAATTAAGAGTAGGATTCGACGTGACGCCCATCAGTATCCCTGCACAGCTCAAATTGTTCCGCAGCATTTCTAAACACATTCTGGAGCATTTGCAGGGTTATGTTATCTGCAGCAGTTCGTATACGTGTACGTAAGTTTTCAAGACTCGTAATCTTCGTCTGATAGACGTGCGATTTGATAAAGCCCCATGCAAAGAAATCTAAAGGGGTTAAATCTGGTGATCTCGCTGGCCAAGGTCTGTTGCTTCCGCGTCCGATCCAGCGATTTGGAAAACGTCCATTTAGATAATCCTAAACAATTTTGGCATAGTGATAAGGAGCACCATCATGTTGATAGACGACGGTACTAACAATCCTATCCCCAATCAGCTGAGGTTCAAGGAATTGCTGCAACATGTCCAGATAAATAAGCCCGTAACTGTAGCTTCAGCAAAGAAAAAAGGACCATAAACCTTAGATTTTGTTAAACCCATCCAGACATTAACTTTAGGCGAGTCTCTTTCCCAATTTTGGACGAATCATTCGGTCTTTCATCTGCCCAAATTCGACAGTTATGGCGATTTACTTTCCACACGTATGGAAAGTGGCTTCATCACTAAAGAGAATGTTGTCCATTAAATTATCACTCCAGATTTGTTCTACGAGATCAGCACACACAGCACTTCGTCGAGGGAAATCTTCCTCATGTAAATCATGTAAAACCGCAAATGATAGCTTTTCTTCTGCAAATTAACTTTCAGAATTTTGTGCACAGATGA